>JAHPZR010004145.1:47500-74511 GCA_019787425.1 Platygyra sinensis
TTAGAATTAACAAATGGTAAACGCCATAGCGTGTACTATTGAGTTATGGTGCACGCGGGAGGTTGCTAAGCACGAAAGAAGCGTAAGAGTCGCACGAGGCGATAGCCGAGTGCGACTCTAGCTTCTTGAGCGCTTAGCAAACCTCCCAAGTGCACCATAACTCAATAGTACACTCTATGGCGTTTACCATTTGTTTTATAACATAACATTAAGACAGAAGTCAACAGAAGTCTTTTAGAGTCCATACCACTCTGCTCGCGTCAATGTGTCACGCAATGCCTTTTTCAGCTCGCGCTCTGAAAATAACATTTTCTTTGACGTTGATATTGTGGTAAAAAACAAATAGAAATGTGGTTTATCGTGGTCTGTACTCTTACCGACAACGAGTACGTGTCATTACTCGTTTCCCAAACATTTTTTTCGTATTGTTTCTGCATATTAAGCGAGTTTGTAAAAGTTTTTAATTGGAAAGTCTGACGCGTACAAGCAGCTCATTTGCATAATGCAGCGCGTGCACTTTCAAGTCCGAGTCGGTGTTTTCAGTTGTCAAAACAATTTCGTTATCTTTGATATTGTGGTAAAAAACAAATCGAATGTGGTTTAGCGTCGTCTGTACTCTTATCGACAACGATAAGTGTCATCACGGCGGTCAAAATGTTGTCCGCAACAAATTGAGCTACATCACAAAGCGCGCGCTCTGCTTTAGTTATTGATTACGTCAGCAGCATACACCCATGGGCAAATAGTAGATGCTGAATTAGCCAATCAGAGCGCGCGCTTTGCTTTAGTTATGTTATAAAAGCGATTGGGGGCCTGGGCCTGGGGGATTTAGAGCACGCAACAATATGTCACGCAATCGACAATAACGCTCTGTGTTTGGGACTCGTCAGCTCCTGAGTATAAGCTCAGTTACGACGCTATAACAGATCTTAAAGTGCCTAGGAAATGAAAAATAATTGCGGCTGATTTGAAGGCCTTTAAAAAGTACTGCAGAATGACGTTTTCGTTTTTGGCATATCTGTTTTCGTTCTAAAGATATAAACGTTTTTGTAGTAATCTTCAAACTTGGCACCTGAAATGTTCATCACATATGAAACAAAATGAAACCTGTGGTGCCCCTGCTAAGGCAACTGTCTTGGCTCCAGACTTTTTCTGTCAAAATCAAAATATCCCGATTTGTAACCTTTTTAAGTGGAATAGGAGGTCCAGCTCGGGACAGACATGGTTTTAATATTGTCCAAACTCTCCCCATTAGATTGCTGGGAGTGGATGATACCTGGTTAAGACAAAAACTGGGGCTTTCAATTCTAATTTAGACAGGACCAGCGGCAAAACTGTTGTCATGGCAACAGCACCACAGGTGTCATTTTGTTTCTTTCGTGATGTACATTTCTGGCACCAAGTTTGAAGAACACTGCTTCAACATTTCTAGAGATATTCTTGATTCAGTATTTTACCATTTTAGTTTCACAGTTTATTACGTCATCACTTTCCTAATTTCCATAATACAAAAACGTTTATATCTTTAGAACGAAAAACGATATTTCAAAAAGAAAAGCGCCATTCTCCTGTATTTTGAAAAGCTTTTCAAATTACCAGCAATTATTTTTCACTTCATAGGCACTTTAAGTGTGCCACAGATGTCTCAACGACGTATCGATGAACTGCAGCGTTTCTTACATTCAGTTGGAATTCTAGGTAATTGCGACGGAGGAGTTTGATACTTTTGGATCAGTTCTAGTTTGGACAACAACTGCACCCGATTATATACCCGGGGGGGGGGGGGGGTACTCCCTTATAAGGGCTTACTGGGAACGTGCGGCGAGCCAGGGCATGTTTTTCGGGATTTTTGTTTTAAGCAGGGTATCGAATTTGTCATTTTTTGTCTTAATCAGGGTATCGGTTTATCAATTTTTGTCTTAAATGGGATATCTTTTCTTGGACGATAAACAGCAAAACTTTTACAACCTCTTGTAAATTAATATTGACTTCCATTGACTTTGGCATTGATACCACGGCACATTAAATTTCCATTGATTACACAATAAGAAAGCCACACAATTTGTAACCGCAACTTTTAATCTACGTCTTAAACAGGGTATCAAAAATCGGAGTTCTGTCTTAAACAGGGTAAGAAAATCAGCGATATTTGTCTTAAACAGGGTCAGGGTATGAGGGGCCGGGCCGCAGGGATATATCGAGTATCCCCCGGGATTATATACAGCCGCCATCGGCTTAATTCTGCCGCTGCAAGACAATCCTTTCTCCTGTCCGACCCAATTATACAATGGTAAGTCAGATTCATTCTCGAATTAGATATGGAATGAGAAAATTAGTTAATTTGGAGCGCTCATTCCATTGTAACCGATGCGACTAGCCAATGTAAACAAACACTCTGAGGTCAATTTGAGGTCACTGAGCGCACAATTTCTTCGAAGTGATCTTACTCATTGTAAAGCGCTCGCTAAAAAACCCAACCAGAATTTAATGTACGTTTAAAAACTATATCTCAAGGCTTTAAAACCAAAATTTGGGGCAATTTGGAGAATTCCCAAAACCCTGGGGGTCGATTTCAGTTTTGCCTATAAATTTTCGCATTCATAAGCTCTTATCAACTGGCCATTTTGAATGCGCTTAGCAAGCGTTGACTTTACACTTCAGAACAGAAGATATGTTGTAAATAGGATGTTAGATGTCCATTTTATAGGAATTAAGTGCTAGATTTCCGATAGGTTAACATGTTTGGTTACGCGAAGCAGTTTTTTCGGTGGGTCGATTTTCTCTTGTGAGGCGGCTAATTTAAGGCGTCAGACTGGCGAAATCCAAAATCTCAAATAATTTCGAAAAACGGCCGTATTTCGGAAAATAAACCCCAGGAGGTTTCTAAACTCGTCAGTACCTCTCTATAGACCGAAAATGAGGGTAGGTTAGGTTTTCGACTGTGGCCACAAATTTTCCGTTTTGCTCGATTTTCCTGTGCATTCTCTCTTAAGAACTAGAGTGTCAGCGGATAAATTCAGGTCTTGAGAAATATAGCAAAGAAGACTGCAAGCCCATAGTCTCTTAAAATACCTGTTGGTAATTTAGCATTTGCTTCAAACATATTGGCTGGTTCTGGTAGAAGTTATCGTTACAAGTATGACAGTACAAAGTTCCCCTTTGTCATCTTGTTGATGGTAATACACATAAAACACTTGTTATTTATTGATTTAAGCTTATGTGTTGTCTCCCACTTCCACCTACATCCAAGGAAAACACATATGAAGAAGTAGCTAGGACATCGAAAATAATCAGCCATAGATAACTAAACAATAACATTTAAGAACTGTAAATTTCCGTTTGAGATAATAACTCAAGACAGACTGATCACAATAGTGAAAAATATCATCCAAAGCAGGATCCAAAAATCTTGGATATCGGCAAAACAAACGGATGACATATGCACTACAAAAACAGATTACAAGAAAACTTTAAGATATAAGGGAGCAAGCCGAGCCCCAAATTTATACACTTATCGTGATAAAAACAAGGATACAAAGTAGAAGTCATACCAAATCTCGCGAAATGCTGCAAACATCTGACAAATCAACGAAGATCAAGTCCGATTGTTAAAGTAAAGTTCAGCTACCGAACTTAAGTTTCACACAAAAATGATCCACAATACTGATCCTTGTTACCCCGCAAACGATTAGGATTGCATTTCAAACATTAATAGGCAGCTTTTTTTCGGATGTCCGGAAAGCTAAGAGCTAAGAGCTAAGAGCTAAGAGCTAAGAGCTAAGAGCTAAGAGCTAAGAGCTAAGAGCTAAGAGCCTAAGAGCTAAGAGCCTAAGAGCTAAGAGCTAAGAGCTAAGAGCCTAAGAGCTAAGAGCTAAGAGCCTAAGAGCCTAAGAGCTAAGAGCTAAGAGCTAAGAGCTAAGAGCCTAAGAGCTAAGAGCTAAGAGCTAAGAGCCTAAGAGCTAAGACCTAAGACCTAAGACCTAAGACCTAAGACCTAAGACCTAAGACCTAAGACCTAAGACCTAAGACCTAAGACCTAAGACCTAAGACCTAAGACCTAAGACCTAAGACCTAAGACCTAAGACCTAAGACCTAAGACCTAAGACCTAAGACCTAAGACCTAAGACCTAAGACCTAAGACCTAAGACCTAAGACCTAAGACCTAAGACCTAAGACCTAAGACCTAAGACCTAAGACCTAAGACCTAAGACCTAAGACCTAAGACCTAAGACCTAAGACCCAAGACCCGGAAAACTAAGACCCGGAAAACTAAGACCCGGAAAACTAAGACCCGGAAAACTAAGACCCGGAAAACTAAGACCCGGAAAACTAAGACCCGGAAAGCTAAGACCCGGAAAACTAAGACCCTAGTTTTTTTTTAAGGGGAAATCATCAAATTTCAGCTTTCTTTACCTTTAAGTGGTAAAATGAATTAAATGAATGCACTCACAATTACAAACAACAATTTAGTTGCGGTTTTCAATCCCGGTATGGCTAGCCTCTTCCAGATATTAGTTTTGAAGTTGGGGCGCGCGAGAAAAAGAATTTAAAAAAAGCGCGGCGAGAAGAGGCTAGGGTTATGGCAAACAAAATTATTTTCGTGGAGAATGATCATCGCAGTAAATTTTCCAATTTAAGCAATTGGAAAGAAGAAGCCTGAAAAAAATCTGGGCTTCGACGAGATTCGAACCCATGACCTCCGCCAAAATTCAAACTTTGTCCTTTATTCGCGCATACCATCATTCACTGGCAACATTCAAATATTCAATTGAAACATACAAATCTTCACTTACAACATTCATGTCAGGCGTTTAAAATGCACTCGCAACATTCAAACATAACTCCAAACATTCAATCAATTAAGTGAAACATTCAAAGGCAGGCATGCAAAATGTACTTACAACGCGCTGATCAATTTAGAGCTTAATGCTTGATGCCTTTTTGTTTAGTTCAAGTGTAGAGATGCAACAACTCAGCTGAAAACTGGGTTTTAGACGCATCCAGCATGATTTCTCTGATTTGAATGACTTATTAAACAGTTTAAATTCCTGTAAAACCAGTGAGTGTGCATCTTGTCACTTGTCCTAAACAGGGTCTTGAAATGGAGGCTGTTGTCCTACACAGGGTAGGGTTTTTAGCGTATTTTTGTCCTAAACAGGGTCAGGATTTCAAACCCTCGGCGGCACCCCTATACCCAAACATCTGTCAGTACCCCTCCCCCCTCCTGGGAATTGAATGTTCAAATTGAATGTTCGAATTGAATGTTCGGATTGCATGTTCGAATTGCATGTTCGAATTGAATGTTTGGATTGAATGTTCGAATTGAATGTTAGGAATGCATGTTCGAATTGAATGTTTAGATTGAATGTTTGAAATTAATCTCGAATAGAATGTTGAATTTTCGAATCTAATGTTCCAATTGACTAATCGAGTGTTTGAATGGAATGTCGAATTCAAAGTCGAATGTCCGAGATGAGAGTTGGCATTGAATAACCGCTTGTTTAAAGTGCAAGTCCTAATGTTGTAAGTAAATTTTGCATGCCTGCTTTGAATGTTTCACTTAATTGATTGAATTTTTGGAGTTATGTTTGACTGTTGTGAGTGCATTTTAAACGCCAGACATGAATGTTGTTAGTGAAGATTTGTATGTTTCAATTGAATATTTGAATGTTGCCAGTGAATGATGGTATGCGCGAATAAAGGGCAAAGTTTGAATTTTGGCGGTGTTGAAACTATCGCTTAAATAAACTTGATGAGTAGACCACACTTGAGAGGTCTAACGAGGTGAACATAGAGCTTTTTTAATAACATCAGCAATGACACACGACAAACATCAATAGACATTTAAGCCTAAATGTTGGTAAATTTTCAGTGTGATAAAAGTAACTGACCTCAATGCCTTGTTGTCTTTTTGTAGTCATCTTTCGTTTCAGCGCGATCCGAAACCTTTCAAGCGATTTATAGCTTTTTCAGTTTCCTCTCGTAAGAAGAGTAAAAGCTACATACTCAGTTTCTTAAATCACTCTTTCTCGAAGCGAAAAAAAGACACATAAAGCATGCCAGCCGCCCCAATTCCTCCACAGAATCATAGTACAGGTTAAGCGCTCCGTAGTATATTGACGGGTGAACAGATCATAAGTTGCGTGGTCGATTCCACAGCGAAAGTGAAGAGTACAAGTTGCGTGATTCAATGATTATATTCCTTTCATAGCGTGTTGTTATCCGAGAGGTTTGTTTACGTCTCAAGAAAAAAATACCTTGACCTTTGAAACGAATATACATTACGAGCCAAGGCTAAGTTTTAACTTTTTTTCCCCAGAAAATTCCACCATTGCTTCTGGCGAAGTAAACACGATCTTACATTTATCACCGTCAGCGTATTCCATAGCAAGACGTAATACCTTTATAGCGCATTGAATATTCCCTTCGAAAAGTGAACAGAAACAAAAATTCCAGATTACAAAATCTTCTGTTTCGCACGCAAAACGAAAATACAGTTTAACCTCTGGATAATTTCAGCCTTAGTAGCCAGCAACTGGTCCTAAGTGTCATTCTTTATCCTTGCAAATGTCCTGATGTGCATCTCCAACGGCTTTTGGCCCAAGTTTGACCAAATAAACAGTGTTCCCGTCGGCAGCCATTTTTTGTCAAGACAGTTAATTCGCTAACTTGACAAAACCCTCCTGAGGGGGATATTACGAAAAGAGCTGAGAAATGGCCTGTAATTGGCTGATGATGACATCATCTGGTGACAACAATTGGCCGAGTGAGTCGGAGGTTTGGGTCTGCTCACCGACAAAACTAAAAAAAACAAGAATTTTTAAAAAAATTAAAACCGCGCTTTTTTAAACTCTTGCGCTCACAAAAACATTACGTAATATTTAGCAACAACGTTTTGCGAGAAAACATTACCCTGAAACAATTTAAAAGATGGTTAGGACTTGTTGCCATATTTCAAACCGCCCTTGGATACCTTGTGATGCGTACACAAAGTAAATACTGATTATAGGCCTAAGCACTGAAAATACTGATGAGTGTCAGGGTTAATGCAAGGTGTTAATTGTTAGCTTCTTTATAGCGTTCGGGTTTCCGATATGGTACCACGCTTTAAAACTCACGGTTACTCACACTGTCCGACTGCGCCTTTGTTATCTTTTTAATCTTTACGCAAACGTTCAGCTCGTGAAACGTGATAAAGTTACCGCCGTCATCTACTGTTACATAACAACCGACTTTAATTAAGCGAAACGTGACTCTCGCCTTTCGGCATATGAAGGTGTTATGTTACAAAGGGTTTGTACTTTACTTTACTTTTAAGTACATATGTACATACAAACATATAAATAAATACCTGTTGGAAAAGCTAGCAACAGGAATGAACTTCCCTGGTGATAAAGGCCACCAGAAACAATATATGTTAACTAAGAACATGAATAAAATATCCATAATGACTGGCAGTATTATAAAACGAATATAGTAAAATATTATGTGTTACAAAAATAATGCTGACTGAAATTAAATAACAATTACATTAAATCTGTGCTATCAGTAGCAAAACAGTAGAGTCTTAGGTCTTTTTTGAACATTGATTTGTGATTCCCTCTTCCTAATAGATATTAGCCTGCAAACAGGCTCCCGGTTCGGTTGGTTTAGGGCGAGATAGACGAGTGTAGTCTAGGGCGAGCGGGACGAGCCGAGAGCGGTCTGGTGAGGAGGGAGTGCGCAGGGGAGCCTGTAGACATTCCATTGATGCCGCCGTTCCATGATACCAGCTCCTGGTATCAAGATCTGATTGGTTGAATCGATGACTGTTGACAGCTCTGAGATAAATAATTGACAGATCTTGACAACTACACACACGCGGACATTTACACATTTACACACGCGGACATTTACATAATCGTGTAAAAGGACAGAAACAACAATCCTCCGCCATTGCCAAACACTACAAGAACATGCACGGAACAATGCCTCAAGACCTGCTAAAGCGTTTCCAAGTGCTTAAGAAATGTAAAAACAAATTTGACTGCTTAGTGAACGAAATGCTTTTTATAAGAGCTTTAAAGCCAAATCTCAACGTGCAATCAGACTCCATTCGTGCGAAAGTATTTTTATAATCTTCGCACCCTCTTATGTTAATTTTTTCGCGCCAAAATCGCTTTAAATGCTGTAATTTGCATGATCTATTTTATATTTACCTTGATAATGGAGTCATGACTACTCCGAAACGTCGGATTTTATCGTTCGTTTTTACAGTTTTATGTTTTAAGAAATCTCTTTTAATACGAATCTTGACAACTGCTTGTAAATTAGCATGATTCTTGCCGAGACCGTTAACAACGGCTTCTGTGTACAATGCACAGTTCACTGACGACGAATTTGAAGCAGCTTTGAGCAATTCTTTGCAACATTTTCGTCATATCTCTTGTTTGAAACGTGAGCAGAAGCTATGCCTGGAAACTGTGGCGTAGAAGCACGATGTTTTCGGAATTCTACAGACTGGTTTCGGGAAGAGCCTAATTTTTCAATTGCTGCCGCGTCTGTGATGGTAAACTGAAAATAGACAGGCCAAACACGACTCCTACGGTTCGTGCCATTTGTAGATTTGCCGTTTATTTTTCGGTCTTTCGACCTTTTTGACGCTTCACTTTTGTTCATGAAAGGCATTTCGTATTGTGTTATAAGGAAAAAACTAGAGCCGTTAGCTCGTGCTAGGCGCAAATTTTAAGAAGTCACAGGTCTGCATGGTTTCCGCTGTTATCTGCGTGTTGCTTCGTTGAGTTTGAGACCTCTATAATTTGCCGTGTGTCAGTGTATTGTTTTTGCTCATTTCTATTGCAAGATTTTTTTTTTTAAGTCTACAAGTATTTGCTTTTAAGGGACAAAATATGACATTTACCGTGAACGTGTTGTTTACTCGCATTTTATATTGTGACGCCGGGCCCGGCTATGATTAGAACTGTTTGCAAGTACAGTAGGTAGATTCTTATCACGGGTGTCATATTTGCCCACCTACGTTTTCCTTCGTAGCTTTACTTCGAGAAAGCTATAGGCTTATCTAGAGAAAGGCTAATGTTTCTTGCAGCTATCTGATCGAGCTTATGTTCCTGGAGCTCGATGTATAGGTTTATTTCTCCTTTGATTGTCCTAGTGCCACAGGATTTAAATTAAACTCATTACGCGCAAGCCTGTCGACTGTGTCGCGTGTTGTATATGCCATTGTCCGTTCGGCTTAGTTCTCATTGTAGACCTCTTAAAACTTGCCGCCTAGCACGATCTAACGGGCTCTAGTTTTCTCATTTTCTCGTAGGAGTCGTGTTTGACCTGTCTCCTTTATTTACCATATTACGGTAGATTGTTATAAAAAGCCGATTCATCAGCGCGGGGAAACCCATCAATTTTAACAGGTTTAATTGCCTCCTTGACAGATATGTAACAGGCTAATCACCACGGGGCGGAACGGTACATTGAAAACAATGTCTACAGGCTCCCCCGCGTCCCACTCGCTTCGCTCGCGGAGTCACGACGCTCCGACTCCCACTCGCTCGCCGAATTTTTTTTTTTCCGACCTCGCTGGGAGCCCGTTCGCAGGCTAAATAGATATAGGTAAATTTTTCCAAAGGCGAGCAACTCCAGGAAAAAAAGACGACCTAAATAATTCTGTTCTTGCATAGTTAGTTTTAAAAGTTAGTTCAGTGTTCCTCAAAATATCGGGTTCATGCTCAGAATTATAAAACTGCAGATAATTAGAGATATCGAGTCCATAATAACTGTGCAGGCATTTGAATGAAAAAAAAATGAAGAGTAAATAGATTCGTCTAGAAGATAGCTACACTAGACCAGTGTTGTTCAAACGTTCTTTTTAAGAAATCCTATTCCCAACCATGAGCTTAGTCGCCCGACATTGTACAGCCTCTGCCATATCGCTTAAATAAGCTTGATGAGTAGACCACACTTGAGAGGTCTAACGAGGTGAACATACAGCTTTTTAATAACATCAGCAATGACACACGACAAACATCAATAGACATTTAAGCCTAAATGTTGGTAAATTTTCAGTGTGATAAAAGTAACTGACCTCAATGCCTTGTTGTCTTTTTGTATAGTCATCTTTCGTTTCAGCGCGATCCGAAACCTTTCAAGCGATTTATAGCTTTTTCAGTTTCCTCTCGTAAGAAGAGTAAAAGCTACATACCCAGTTCTTAAATCACTCTTTCTCGAAGCGAAAAAAAGACACATAAAGCATGCCAGCCGCCCCAATTCCTCCACAGAATCATAGTACAGGGTTAAGCGCTCCGTAGTATATTGACGGGTGAACAGATCATAAGTTGCGTGGTCGATTCCACAGCGAAAGTGAAGAGTACAAGTTGCGTGATTCAATGATTATATTCCTTTCATAGCGTGTTGAAATCCGAGAGGTTTGTTTACGTCTCAAGAAAAAATACCTTGACCTTTGAAACGAATAGACATTTACACATGTTTTAGCCAAGGCTAAGTTTTAACTTTTTTTCCCCAGAAAATTCCACCATTGCTTCTGGCGAAGTAAACACGATCTTACATTTATCACCGTCAGCGTATTCCATAGCAAGACGTAATACCTTTATAGCGCATTGAATATTCCCTTCGAAAGTGAACAGAAACAAAAATTCCAGATTACAAAATCTTCTGTTTCGCACGCAAAACGAAAATACAGCTTAACTCTGGATAATTTCAGCCTTAGTAGCCAGCAACTGGTCCTAAGTGTCATTCTTTATCCTTGCAAATGTCCTGATGTGCATCTCCAACGGCTTTTGGCCCAAGTTTGAGCAAATAAACACTGTTCCCGTCGGCAGCCATTTTTTGTCGAGACAGTTAATTCGCTAACTTGACAAAACCCTCCTGAGGGGGGATATGACGAAAAGAGCTGAGAAATGGCCTGTAATTGGCTGATGATGACATCATCTGGTGACAACAATTGGCCGAGTGAGTCGGAGTTTGGGTCTACTCACCGACAAAAAAAAAAAAAAAAAAAAAAAAATAAACCGAAGGCAAAGCAAGAAACCGCCCAGCCTTCGCTGCGCGGTTTAAAAAAAAAAAATAAACCGAAGGCAAAGCAAGAAACCGCCCAGCCTTCGGCTGCGCGGTTTAACAAACAAACAAACAAACAAACAAACAAACGAGCAAACAAAAGAAAAACATTGCAAATGACGTCATCTATTCGTCTTTCCTCCATTTGATCATAGTCAAGAACCAATCAAAACGCGAGAAGAATTCGACATACTATATAAAGTAACAATCAGCATAAAATCACTCTGAAGACAGTGTGTGCATGGAAGTTTTTGTATGCCCGAGTAGCTGTGAGAGGAAACCCGGCGTCAAAGTTTCTTCACTTCCTTTGTAATGATCATTGATTATACCTTGGCCAGGTAAAAATATGGCGAAATGCCTTTCCCTTTCTTTATTTTAGGAAACCGCATTTAAATTATGAGAAAAAGATATTTTCGGACCATCGAATGTCCAAATATCGATCTTGAATGATTTTGTTGCTACTTTAGTAACGGTGGTTACAGGAACATACTGGGCAATCTGACTTTATTTTGCTGAATAACACAGCCAAAGCTGATTAAATGCTAATGTACTCACTTTGGAGCCTTGGTGAAAACTCCGGAAATTTCGACGACCGCTTCTATTTTAAACATTTCATGATTTTTTGCTTTTCCTTTACCTCATTAGAAACTGAACACCGCTCTTGAATTATGAACGAACACATCTACCACAGTAAATACTTGTCCCACTGATAAAAGTGCTTCAACTCTCCAAGGTTATATGTTACAAATACGACAAAAGAATCTGAGCGATTCTTTTCAATACCACTAGCACTTATAAATTGTAAACTGTGCCTCTTACAGAAAGGAGCGCGTGACAACAGAGCGGTTGAAAAATAACTCTTACCTTGGATCACGAATGGAAAAACGAGAACTATTCCAAGCAGAAACATTGTTAATGATAATTCTCCCTGAAGTCTGAATCCTTTCAGTATCAATTTGTTGTGGATCTAATTTATTTCATGCGTGGACAAGAATAATTGTGCCTGCACAGTTCGAGACAGTTCAATTTCCGGTTTGTTCGTAGGCGTTGGTCGAAAGGTCAAAATTTTTACACGTTTAAGGCTTGACTCAGCATCTAGGGGCAGCGATCCTTGAAAGCGAAAAACTAACAAGGAAAATAATATGAAATGTTCAGTCTTATTTGGTCACGCCATTGGCGCACCCTTTGATAATGTCAAGTCCTCCAGTCGCACTGAGATGTCAAACTATCCATCCGGGGGGGGGGGGGGGGGGGGGGGGGGGGGTACTCCCAGAAAAATTTGGTGGGGTGTGCGGCCCGCTTCCCAAATCCCTCACCCTATTTATGACCAAAATCTGCGTTATTCCCTACCCTATTTATGACCTGACCAAAAATTTGAAACCCTATTTATGACCTGAACCTTACATCAAAATCCTGTTTCATACCTGCGTTATAATTGGATCCCTAGCTCAGACCAAAGTTAAATTACCGTAAACATAATTTGTGAAGGGCTTTTGTTAATTTTCTTTTGGTTTCATAAAAGCATACTCATATTGAGGCTACAGTACAAAAACCATACCCTATTTATGACCAAAATGGCCAAAATCAGCAGAAATTGATACCCTAGTTATGACTAAAACGGCTGAGAAACCATACCCTTTGGGGCCGCACATACCTATAAAGCCCATATAAGGGAGTACCCCCCCGGGCCCTCCATATTCTCCCTCAGTACTAACACAGTTCGAATAAGCAATTTTTTGTTTTGTTTCGTTGTGACCTTTCATGTACTTATTCAAAAAACACCCTAAATAAGCTTTGAATTTTCGCATGCAAGAAATACTAGTTTAAGTTCATCGCTCAAGATTTTACTAAGTCTCTACCGGCTGTGAATGGCGAGGTGACCGAAGCACACAGCAAGAAGGCAAAGGCATTCGTTTTAATTTTCAAAGAGACCAGCAGGATCGAGAGGAGGGTATTAAAGGGAGTCAGAAAATCAATTCCTAAAATGGAATGTAGAAAACGTCTTATTCTGTCATGCTGAAACCACTCACGACATCTTGGAGATAATCCACAGTACACATGAATTTGATCGGCTGCTTCCGAAATAAAACTCGCCCACGATTTCCACACTGTCGACGGAATTGTTTCGGCTTCCTACCATATAAATTATACAGAGGTTTGTCTACCATTACAGAATGGGTTAAATTTTCCCTTTGGCTTTTTGACAGTATGTTCTTCAAAACCGGTAGCGTGACATTGCGTTGGGATGGTCGTGATCCTAAACAGTAACAAGACATGAAACATTGATACCCGTCAATCAACAACACAAATGAGGCTAGATTAACAAGAAACGAAACTTTGATACCCGTCAATCAACAATAGAGTTTGTGCACCTGACGTCATCAAATTCTCAAATCCAAAACAAAAAAGCCACTAAAGGTTTTATCCTCAACAGGCATAAGAGGTACCAAATTTATACCTGTTTATAACTTTCCAGCTCAATAGCATCCTTCGTTTGGAAACCATCGCATTTTGAATTTCGAAGTTATGGCGGTGCGTGACATAACCCTACGATCGCGTTTGTCGAAAAATATACACTTATCTCGTGATTTTTAGCCATTTTAGGAGTTTAAGTATCAGGAAAAGTACTTTTGTAAATATTTTTTGGTTCGGTTCAGATAATCAGTGCACTAAATAGCCAAAGTAAGTTCCAGATGTTTATGCTATTTATTGACCGCCATGTTGGAGGACTAAAGAGGTCCTCCAACATGGCGGCTCCATACTAAGCTCTGTAATTTTGTGCGGCACATTTCGACGAATATCTCAACTTTGGGAGAACACACACACCTTAAACTTGGCTAACTGTCTTCTTTATTTATCGTTTACAATATCTCAATTTTTTGACTTCATTCAATGCACGGTTTTTGATTTTATTTTTTATTGCGTGACACTGCACACACACTCTATTCGTGGTTTTCACGTCACGCAGGTAAGCTTAATTATCACGCAAGTGAAAAATAAAATCGCTTACCATTCAATAAATTGAGTCAAGAAATTGACAGATCGTAGAAGAGTAATAAATAAAAAAACGTGCCAAAGTTTCGAGGATGTGTGATATTCAGAGCTCATTTATTTTGTCCAAGATTGTAGCCTCCCACGCAGGCGTTCTTAGGCTTGTCACGCGTTCCTTCCCACGTGGGGAGCCTAGCCTCCCACGCAGCCTCCCACCTAGCCTCCCACGCAGGCGTTCTTAGGCTTGTCACGTGTTCCTCCCCACGTGGGGAGGAACGCGTGACAAGCCTAAGAACGTCTGCGTAGGAGGCTATTCAAGACCGCGCACAGTCAGTTTTACACAAATAACGTGTAATTACACCGGGCTTTGGACTTGACTGCAAGAATCGTGAGCCTACATTCGTCTTCCTTTTACGTTGCAGCCCTATTCAGATATTATTTTTTTACTTGTATTCCCTTGCTTAGGAACAAGGTCTTTTATAAAGACGTATGGCTTTAGGAATTCGGAGAAATGAAGAGAAAAACTGAAACCCCTGTGATTCAGAAAAATCGTCACACAGTTGCCAGATACATACAGTGCACTTTTAATTCATTTTAAATTCATTCTTACGTTCCACTAATACTCTAAATATAAATCAAATTGATTATTTAATCCGCGGTCCTTACGCGAAGCACGATATGGTAAAAAAAATATACAGGAAAAAAAATAACTAGCATAATAAGTTATTTTTTATTATACGTATCTTTAAGTCCCCTTAATGCCGCACCAGGGCGGAGAAATTTTAAAATGCAATTTAATTTCTACAACCTCGTTCCCAGGACCTTTTCCATGGACTGGGAAAAGGCCTTAGGAACGAGGTTGTAATTTCTATGGTTTGACCTGCCGTTCACACTAATCCGTCACGAAAACGAAGCCTTTCGAAAACGCTCTTGCAACTGGGGGAATTTGGAAACGACGGCATCGAGTTTTACTGTGGACGGAAAATGTTTTGAAAATAGAGGTTTTCGAAAAAGATGACGTCATTATAATCACGTGATTTCCCTGCCCGAATTTTCCTCAAACACAAATCCAAAACCCACCATTGATTGTTACGTTTTCAAAATTCTTCGTCGTAGTGTGGAAGGAAAACGTTTGATGCGTTTTCCGAGTGTAAAAGCTGTTTTCAAATTTGTCTGGCGCAGCTGAGTGCATGCACGGGGCTTAAGTCTCATGATTAAATTATAATTTGCCCTCTTTTAGTCATAATGTACAGTGAGAAAAAAAAGCATATGTACAAGGCCAGACATGCAAAGTGTTTGGAGTTATAATTAAAAACGTTCATTGTAGACTTGGCGACATTAGCGAGTTTCTCCTTCACTAGCGCTAGCCACACTGATTACCAACACAAACGCTGACACACCCGACAGTATTAATTGTGAATTAAGTGTGACACAAGTGTGACGTCTGAATCGGCAGTCGCATTCCTCTCGCACTGAATTGAATTAAATTCCACACGGCAGAAATGCGAACCAGGCCTTAGACTGATAGCAGATATTTCTGATCTGGACCCCAGTCCATCTGGCCAAATGATGAGTCAATGTAGTGAACTTAGCTCCGCTTGAGACCAAGTGAACCAAATTCTGTGCTGTTATTGGCTACCCAAGCGGGAAAGATGGTGTTATCTTGACCACTAGGCACTACCCGCCGTCTCCGCAAGAAAAATATTTCCGAACGTCATAGAATAAATCCTTTATTGACTAAAACAACAATAAAAGCAAGTGACACTCGAACACCAACCCACGGTCTGGCCAGTACTTTACGCATGCGCACAGTACTGGCCAGCCCGTGGGTTGGTGTTCGCGTGTCACTTGCTTTTGTTTCAGTGACTAAGCTTGTTCGATCAAGATGGCTGGATATTTGCCTCCTTTTTTGCTAGGTTTTGGATCTTGACTCCGTCTACAAACAGGCAAAAAATAGAAAAAAATATTCGCTCATCTTGATCTCACGCTTGTCAATAACCTCTTTATAAGAGCCCGGTAACCGGGCTGGCTCGATTACCGGGACGAATTCTGTGGTGTGTTCATATGGGAAATTACAGCCCGGCCGACTGGACGAATTCAGGAAACACAACCAAATGGTGGAACATAAACTTGTATTGTTTGCGACTGTCATAGCTTTGTGGACTCATTTAACTTTTCTAATGAAGCTAATTCGCATACTCCTAAGGTGGAAATACATACAAGACCAAAATTATGCCATTTTGGCCGCTATGTTGTGAGAGCGAAGCTATTTTGTCAAAAGTGTTTCATCCCGGTCACCGGACTGAAGTGTTCATATGGGAAAAATTTCATCCTGGTTACCGAGATCTCGGTCGCAAAAACCGAGATATCGGTAACCGGGCCAGCCTAGTCTCTCATATGAACACATCGATATTTTTACAAAGATAAGAGTGGCAAGGCGAGATCTCGGAAACCGAGCCAGCCCAGTTGACAGCGCTCATATGAAGAGACCCTAACAGCTGTAATCAGTAGTTGCCATTCTTGAATCTTTATCAAAACTGTCTCGCTGTTAGAGTATTGTTGTCACGTGATAAGGAACCAACACTCCCTTAATTGAAATAAAAATCTATACAGTGAATATTTTAAAAAAAAATACGTTTTGGTATAATGGTAGGCTTATCCCAAGTCGTCCACATCAGATTCCAAACAGATTCCAAATTCTGGTAAAAGTAGGGAAAAATATGTTAGGTTTAAGTTTGATAGAGTATTAGCAGACTGTAACATTTTTTCTCCAATATTCACTGATATTCAATGCGAGTAATTTAAGCGATGGAGTACTTTTTACGTTATAACATAGCTTCATCTAAACACGAGGGGGGGTTCGGAAAATTCGCGACAATTAGGCTTAATTAGCTAGAGAACGGGAGCTTCACTTGACGCCTGCATGAGCAGAACAATTTCCCAAATATGGTCAAATTAGAACAGAATCAAGGCTATTCTGCGCGCGCTCCTGTTCTCATCTAACCCCGTTCCCGTCCTGTTGCTAAATCAGCAAAATATGCAAACCCGAGTCGCCGTCAAAGGTTTGTATGACTTCTGAGCATTCTTCCAATCCCCAAGCGTTTAACTGAGGCAATGTGAACACGCAAAATGTTCTTTTAAGCCTTGGTCAAAAATTTTTTTATGGATTAGTAATTTTGTTAATGTTTGTATTGTTACAATGTTTAATATTTATTACTACCATAATTTAATCCTAATGTCGCACGGAACTGGGCCAATGGCGCGGCGAGAGGCTGTAAGCCAACTTTCTCAAGCTAGAATCTGTATCCGCGCAAGGATTACTTACCATTCTATTTCTTGCCTTGCCACCATTTCAAAGCAGCTTGGCGCTCAGCGGATTTAACGCCAGTAACTATGGAAACGAGAAACCAATGATAATTGTTAAGCAACAAAAGTCCTTTATCTTATCACTCTCATGACTCGTTCCCAGGCCCTTTTCTTTTCGCTTAATCTCGTTTCTAAGGGTTGCTTTTCCGCTTAATAAAGGTAAAAAGAGAATCAAATTTGACTGAATGGTAGAGCAGTTTTCACTTGAGTGTGGAAAGGTAATATTGTTTTTTGCATTACTAGGCAACATGGTTGTCGAATGAATGGGTTCAAAACTGTATTCGCGCCATTTTTTTATCCAATCAGAAGTAGAATCAAAATACCAATGGCACTCGTTTGCAAATGTTTTCCCGCGCCTCGCTTCAGCTACATGTAATTACTGCAAGTTTTGATTGACTCACTATATGTTGTTTGTGTCTTTTGTGATTTGCTAGAGTGATTACACTGGTTTTGGTTTTACGACACTTATTGAAAACAGCTCTAACGATGCCACGATTAAATTGTCCTTCGTTTAGAAAAGAAGCTCTACAACTCAAACTATAGCCTGCTTTCAAACATCCACGTTTTCGCTTCTCTGGTGCTTTCTTGTGATATGCGAATTGACTAACGTTTTCGTTAACAGCGGATAAGTAAACTATTCGGGGATCTGGGCTCGACAGCTAGGCAGGCGCCTGCATGCATTCTTGCTACATCCTCTGGGATGCTACCTGAGCAAGTTAACCCCGCTCAGTATTCTTGCACTTCCCACGGGATGCTACCCCATAGCAAGTTAACTCCCAGTATTCGTGCACTTCCCCTGGGATGCTACCCCATAGGAAGTCAACCCCCAGTATTTTTGCCACTTCCCCTGAGGTGCTACCCCATAGCAAGTTAACCCCTAGAAATCTTGGCACTCCCCATGGGATGCTACCCCATAGCAAGTTAGCACCCAGTATTCTTGCAACTTCCCCTGGGATGCTACCCCATAGCAAGTTAACCCCCAGTATTCTTGCCACTTCCCCTCGGATGCCACTCCATAGCTGGTTAACCCCCAGTATTCTGTCAGTTTGCTAAAAACTGCATCAGTATCCATTTTTAACAAAAACAATTTTTCCACTCGCGCTTGTTGGATATAAGATGTTATAGCCAACTCGGCGCTACGCACCTCCGTATAACTATCTATCAACTCATATCCAGCGTGCGTTAGCAGAATGATTAGTAAAGACATCTTGTCCAGAGAAAGTGATCCGAGACAGTGCCACCCAGCCTTTCGCGACGAGTATATATCATTCAGTTTTACAAATGAAATACTTACCAGCGTAAACAGCATTTCTCCATCGACCGCCACAAGACTCAAACTCCTTATCGGTAAATTCTATCGGCTTATCCGGGGTTCTGCATTTTATATTACATTCACTATCATCAGCGCGACCGTACTTGTCATAGTCGTTGCCACAGAAACAAAGATCGCCATTTTGAAAACCGGCGTAGAGGAAACCTTTGTCCCCACACTGATCAATACAGTCTTGTTTTGAATCGAAACGCTCCACTTGATATCCAAGTGCTCGGGGATTCACCAGGCGAAAGTTGTCGTCTAGCGTTTTATCATCAATGTAACAACCGATCATGTCTGTAACCAAAAAAAAATGTAAAAGAACAACACATGGGCCGAATTTTGAAAGGACAAGAGGGTCACGCATTATGAGCTTAGATGAAGCCATTGGGAGTATTCTCGCAAACAGTCTCGCCGCAGATCACTCCCCTCCCCTATCCCCAGGATTGTGTCAGGTTGCTAGACAAATATGCTAACATGCTTACACCTGGGGAGAGGGGGAGTGAGTGTCTGGTGCGAGAGTAGCCTAGAATCCGACGCAAGAACACAAAGAGTACTTCTTCTTAACAGCCCAGCAAAAGTTGCATCGCCAAGTTTTCTTCCCTAGCACTCAGGGCACCCCTTCCAATTTAAAGAGAAATGCGCCTGGAGCGAGGTTAGGTCTCAGTACAGAAGGGCACGGCGGTCGGTACAGTAGTAAACAACACAATCTTGTAGCCCATTTCCGAGTTGCCTTAAGCCTCTCTATCAAAGCGAGGCTTGCATGGTGCACAACCATTCCAATGAAAATATGCTTGTGGACGAGTACCGAGCCTCGCTTTGAGAAAGAGGCAAAGGTAATTCGGAAATGGACTGGACTTTCGACATTTACCTCTAAGCACAAACACATTTATTTAACAGAAAATGTGTTCAAACTTCCTTGTCAAGTGAATATCTTAATAAGCTTTTGGTCCTCGATGGGGCAATAAACTAGCCGGAATTAAACAAATGATCAAACTCGTTTCCAGGCTCTCTCTCCTTTACCTCTCTTATCCTTTCCTCCAACGACCAAGTGAGGGAGAGGAGAGAAAGCCTGGTAACGAGGCTGCCAAATGATAGGCCATTGCATGTGCCTCATGCAAAACCTTTCAAGTGAAAATGAGTTTGTACTGCATGACAACGAACCTGTTGCGAGAACACATTTTTATGTGAATAGTTTCGCATGTAGACTTGTTTTGACAAAGAGGCAAAAAACCTAAGTATTGACTGGAACCACGGGTCAAAAAATCAACACAAAATGTAAGTGTTTCTGCGGCCCCACACACCATTCGATTAACTTAAAAGTTACCTGGATTTGTATCCACTTTCTCTGTGTATATGTTGGAATGTGTAAAACCTGGTTAAAAAACAAAAGTGGTACCTGTTAAAAGGCCACAATAATAACCTTTCGACCGTAGAGTGGGGTCGATCAGTTTCACTTCTGAAATTACACGGCAGTCTTCCGCTTCAACGCGAGTTTTAAACACTCTGACAGATTAGAAGTAGTCTCTACTTTCGAATTTTTATACACTCAGTTAGAAAAGATATTCGTGCAATGCTGCCGAAATTAGACGATTTTTTTCTCTAAAAGAGTAAACATCAGGTACTTCAAGGTGAGATAAATTTTCAAAATTTACCGACGACTTCAATTTTATGTTCTTAAGAATTTTTGATTCCATGACCAGAGGGGCAAAAGTTGACGTCTACACTTTGTAAATCATTGAATGGAGTAAAGAGCACTGAATTGCTAATAACAAATCTTAGATTACGCACCGATTAAAACGAAGACTCCAAGAATTGAGCCTAGAAAATACAACAAAATCCATCAAAAATCTACAACGTAAACCAAAAATAAATTTCGCGTTGTCGCAATAAAAGCGCTTACCTAAAATTCTTGGCAAAAGCATTTTGAATCTTGGTTTCCCTTCGAGGAATTAGACCTTCCCGTGGAAAAGATGGCCTCTGTTACCTGGTTACCTTGATACACTATTAATGAGCTGAAGTTAATGACGTTATGTCCACCAATTACGACTAAGCAAGTTTCAACCCTTTGTGGAGGTGGTGTTTAACTTCTAGTGCCTGTTTATGAGCTAATTCCACAAATACACTACGAGAAGGCGAGAGAATTCACTTTGAAGTGGCGGCTATTCCAAGATTGTGTGTTGCGCTATTTGGACCTTTCATTGTCTAAAGTCACGAGCCGTGGAAATTGCCGTGAAGTTGGTAGAGTCCCCACTTCAAAAGCAGAAAAATTGAAGTTTCAAGGGTCACTGACTCTAAACAAAAACTGCATTTTCTTGTTTTGTGGTAGCACCAAGCACTTAACAGAGAAATAAACATGTTTTGCTCCTTAGAAAGTTCATTGGTCTTAGTTCGCGCGTGAAAAATTCTTTGTCAATTTAATATCTGCACAAAGCAGAATTCTTCAGTTCTTCTTCTTTTTGATGAAACAGTGTCAGATCATTTCACAGCTACATTTTGCTGGTAACCGGTAGTCCCTATGGTTTACCTGCCACTGAAAATGTGACACCGTGAGGTAAATGATATTATGTTGTGACAGTTTTTGTTGAGTAAGAATAATAGCTAGTCTGTAAAAAGCGACTGATCTCTATGATTTGTTTGTTTTGCGGCGACGAAGAAGGAAACTTGGCTTGCTACGAGGCTGGTGTTAATTCACAGTTTTGTCATCTTTTCTCAGGAGAAACTTGTGGGAAATGAAAGGACTGTTTATCGGAAAGAGAATTTGTTCATGGTTAGCTGATACCAGAAGACTTACGGCCTGTCGAGCGCCGTATACGCCAACATTTGAGCCATCATTATCTTTCAGATCTATTAGACGGTTAAAGTGTCCTAAATTAACGGGTTTGGGGCTTAAAATCTTTTGGAGAAGGACATTTTGAATCACAGTTTTCAAGTTAAGGTCAAGTTATAAGTGTCGTACTTAAATGTTTTGTGGGCCCGGTGGCCGAAAGAGGTGAAAAGCCAAAGGGCGTCTTCGCAATTTGGAGGCTTGCTGATTGTATACCTGTGAATTTCGATAAAATGTGATAAACGCTAAGAGAAAAAATAAAAAACAATTAGGAAAAAAATGATACATACCACCAAACAGGTTATAATTGTGGCTTAAAACGTTAACTTGAAACAATCTTGATGCGCTAACTGGCGCTGTTTTGTCCTGTTCTTTTAAAGCATCTAAAAAGTCCCCAAAAACTCTTGAGAGGTCCGCCTTACGACTGCTAACTTACGTCAACCATTTTAGATTACATGAATCTTCAAAGAGAGCACTGATGAATAGTTAATTTTGATTTATCACTAAAACGAAAAACAGGTTCAAATACAAGTCTACAGTATGGCACGGGCAGAAAATTGCGGCAGATTTATTGGCCAGCAACTTCTTGACTTGAATAAATAAAATCCGGTGAATGTTTGTTCACTCAGTGATAATAATTCTGGGCTTCCATGCTTGCCGGAAATGTATTATGCTATGGACAAGATGCTTAAAACATACAGTGCCTCTCTTCCAACCTCATTCCCAGGGCCTTCTGGTAATGAAGTTGAATCTCTCGATCCAGGCAATCTTGGACGAAATAACACGCCGCTCAAAGCTTGGAGACAACTCTTTAAGACCCGGCTCATACGCCCATTTCTGCCGTGTCAAACTCAAGTCAATGAATTAAATTTAACAGAAGTTCGACCCCTGAATCGGCTGCCGCATTTCTGTCGCACGTTCGACTGGGCGTTTCGCATTATCCGTCAGAAATGCGACACCGATTCAAACGTCGAATTTCTGCCGTGTCGATCTAATTCATACATAATGTTAATGTATTGAGTATGCGTAAATTTCATCCCGCCAAAGAGGGAGAAGAAACTTGGCTATTCTTGCTCCAATGCAAGTTGAACATATTGAAAATCAAACTGCTGCATTGTCAGCCCTCTCCTTCTCGTTCCATTAGTGGATGATTTCTCGCAAAATTTAAGTCCTTTGTCCCTTAGCATCTCGGTCCGCCATGTTGAATACTCTACGTTTAAAACATTTTACCCGAGCGTACTAATTTTAAGTGCGACACAAGTGTGACATTTGAATGGACAGTCGCATTTCTGCTGCACTTAATTGAATTAAATTCGGCACGAAGAAATGCTACGTATGAATCAGGCGTAACACGCATGCGCAAAACAAGTAACCGCTCCAAGTGACCGCAGTGCAAGTTTATTTTTCTAAGTACAGAATTTGCGTCCGACAAAGATCAGTTGAGCATCTAGGACTCCAGATTACAATTGTCTAAAAATTAAGTTGAGTATTAAAAGACAGAGGAAAAAATCTTTCTAATCTTCTTTGTTAGTGATTAATTTTTTGATGCAGTAAATAAAAGAAATGCACGTTGTTAGTCATGTACTTATCCACTCTCGCCAGGCCTGTCCGAGGGATAATTAAACGGTGGATAGTACCCATGATGCATTTGGTAGTCGCTTAACAAGAACCACGCCACTTCGTTTGGCTTCGCGCAAGTTAACCAACGAACAAAAATTGATTTCCATTTGGTCCTCGCCGGTCCGCTTAAATATTGACCAATGGGCAGACCATCGTTGCCGCTAAAATGAGCATTCAAACAATCCCGGATGTTTGCTAGGCACGGGTTCCCGCCAATGTAGATGACTTTTGAATCTTGGGTAATTTCATAGACACCTGGTAATCGAGTCGACTCTTGTTTGTCGTTGATATCAAAGCTTCGTAAAGCAGTTGTCAATGGCCGGGCGTTTAAACGCTCTCGATAATATTTCATGCTTTTCAACTCTTCTTCAGTGGCCTCGTAGTCGTAAGCATCAACATAGGCCATCTCTAGATTAAAACACAAAGCGGAAAAATAAGGGAAAAAAAACATGTTCCCTGGTCATCTTGAGCGGAACAATTTTCGTTAAACTCGTCTATTTTAAATTACTTACTTTTGAACCCTCCTTGTGATACCAATATTATCGTATTTTCTTTGCGTGCTTCAAAAGCCGTTCCTGATTTCCTACTTCGCAGATTACGCCAGAAAAACGTTTTCCAGTTAGTTGCAGTACGTGATTTGAATTTTAGTTTCTGAGGTCAGGAAAGTTTGCGTGTGCCTCCGTGTGCCTGCGCGTGCCAGCGCGCGTTCGGTGTTGGCGTCCTTCGAAGGTCTTCTCCATATTACGCCTGGGAAGTTTTACTCTGAAAACGCATCAAACGTTTTCCGTCCACTCTACGCCGAAGGAGTTTAAAAAGTCAACAATCACCGTTCACTTTGTTGGATTTGTGTTTGAGGAATCTCGGACAGGAAGGTCACATTATTTATTTTTGTGATGCCATCCTTCTCGAAAAGCTTTGTTTTCGTGACGGATTAGTATGGACGGTAAGCCAAAAATCTCGGACAAACGAAAATAGCATGTCAACGTAAAATATCACAACATTGTTGGGCGTAGAATGTTGCGCGAGTTTGGTTACCCAAACATGAGCCAACAACGCTCAACATGTCGCAACAAGGTCACCGTGGCCAAACGTACGCAACACGTTGCGCCTGTAACAGTACTGTGATATGTTGCGTTGGCATGTTGTGATCGTTTGGCCCTGACTTCATCTTGCAACTAAAGCTGCGTTTTCAACTGATTTCTCTGGTGTAGTTTGGACCTGGCCTAAGAATCAGAGATGTGTAGCGGGAACGTTTGTAAAATATGTCATGTGTCGGCATATTTTAAAGTAAAGGCTCTAATAAGATGTAAGAAGAATTATATAGGTGACGATCGATTTCATGCATAATCTGACTTGAAATAAAATGCGGTAGATTTTTTCTCTTGGCGCTAAAATGTCCGATAAACCCTTTCTCCTGGACCCGCCTTCACCAGAGCTTAAAGAGTCTGCACCGGTCATCTCCAACTGCGTACATTTTTACAAGTGGTAAAATTCCGATATCATGTATAAACGCCATGAAAATGCGGATCAGTTTAGTTCGGCAAAGTTTATTTATTTTTGCAAACCAGTTAATAACTCTTTAAAAAAGATTGTAAGGAAGAACACAAAATAATATGAAATTGATTTGTACATTACAGACTGTGATTTTTAAAGTAACTCAACGACAATAGGTTTGCAAAGAGATCTTTCTAAGTAACTTAAGAATGTACTGCATAATAAAGTCATTTCTGGATACCTCAAAAGCAGTTTTGTGTATATAGGTTCTTTCTCAGTAAATCAGCAGCATGTGCGTATGCAAACAGTTTTTTGTAAGTCTCTCTTAATCGATTTTTTCCTCTTTCTTCTTTCGCGTAAACACTTCAACTCTTTTCTTGCAGGTGGAGTTCGTTCCCTGCCAGGACTTAATCAGGCAAATCAGAATGATGGCGAGGAACACTATCAGACCGATCCACTCTCCATTCAGACTCAAAGCAATAGCGATTGCAAGGAAGGCGAGGGGAGGCAGAAAATTAAACATGAATGAATTGGTTGTTGTGCCGACTGCCACTTTGTCGACATAATAGTTCCTACTGGATTGTAGGAAGTGCAGCAACTTGACTGTCTCATCGAGGTGCTGAAGCTCCGTGTTCATCTGTGATGATTGTGGAGAGAGCATCTTCATAACCTTGTCCACTCGCGTCGAAATCTCTTTGATGTAAAACGTCTTTTTAGTTTCTTGTTTCTCTATAAAGTCAAGCGTGGACTTTTCCAGTGATGTAGACCCGTGTTTCTTTAGGATACAAGCTTGTTCGTACGACTTTAAAACTTCTGAAGTTAACCTGGCGATAGCGAAGCTGAGTTCTTTTCGGAGTTGGTCCACTTGGTATTTTTTAAGTTCCATATTGTTTTCTTGGATCTCATCCACTTTAGCATTGTGAATTGATCCTACCTTGGGTGGTGGTGGAGGCGTTGGGATCACGTGTTCGTCATCTGTTCCGATTGCAGGCTTCTCGGAATCTTCATCTGATTCGTCGTTAGTCACGTGTTTCTCGACTTCTTCCGAGTTGACGACAGTCTTTTTGTCTTCACCTTCCATTGAGCTTGCCGTGTTAGATTCCTTCTTGACGGTCTCATGACCTTCCGCCTCTAAGTAAGTTTCCTCTTCATCTGCCTGTAAGCTGCTTATGTTAGAATCTTCATCCGAAACCTGTAAGCTACTTGTGTTTGAATCTTCATCAACCTGTAAGCTGATTGTGTTTGAATCCTCATCAGCCTGTAAGCCGCTTGTGGTAGAATCTAGTAAATCTTTCTCGTCACTTATCTTCTCGATCTTCTTCTCGCCTTCATCCACCTTCGAATTCTTCTTTTCTGCGAGTTTGCGTTCTTTCCTTTTTCCTTTTGCAACTTTCGACACCTCTCTCGCCACGCGTTTAGCATCAATTTTAGCTTGAGCGTGCATGGCCGCTACAGTTTTTTGTATTTCATTCCCCATACGACTGCAGAAGAGCTCTGGGTCGGGGTTGCTGAGAGCGTCACGGGCCAACCGCTTTGACGACTTTGGTAACGATTCTAGCTTTTCTTTAAAGCTTTCTTGCCCTGTATCGCCATGCTTGCCTTGGTCACTTATCTCTCGTTGTATCTCTTCTCTTACTAGCGCAAAGGCCTGATCTTTGAGTCGAACAACGACTTCAATAACTTTTGCGCCTCTGTTCTGCGCATATTCTGTTAGCTTCGGGACGAGATCTCTGCAATATTCTTTAATGTTTCCACTCTCTATTGCCCCTTTCACGTCTTCGTCGATGTTATAACCATTTAGAAGGGAAGTTTTCAGTAAAAGCATCTGCATCTGATCTGAATTCAATTCACACTGTTCTTCACAGCTTTCATGAGTTGGTGGTTGGACGGCAGTCAATGTTTCCGCGGAACTCAGCAAGCCCGGTTCCTCCAGACATTCGTTTTTGTCGTCTATTTCACAGTTCTCCTTGGCTGCTTGAGACATTTTATCATCTTCACAACTGTCACTCTGGAAAAATCCACTAAGGGTATCTTGTGGTGTGTCGACAGACATTGTACTCTAAAGGTGTAAACTTCGGCCCGGCTTTCCCGTCGTTTGTTGTCCTTCAAATTTAAGTTTGATTGCTTACAACAAGAAACTGTTTTAAAAAATCCCTGCGAGTTAGCAACAGAACAAAGTATTACGTACTTTGTGCGATTATGACAGTTACAAAAATGACGTATATTGTGTTCGAATTTGAACCACGGCGGATACTGACATACAATGTATACTCAGCCAGTCCGTTTTGATTCTGCTCAGTGCACTGAACCTTGAATGAGCCGGAATTTCACCAT
>JAHPZR010004146.1:0-52500 GCA_019787425.1 Platygyra sinensis
AATTAGTTATGCTTATCATGGCAAAGGAAATAAGCCAAGGTACCCTGGGCAAAATCCAGAATAGCCGTTTGGGTTAGAACTGATACTCTGACAGTTGCTGTGGAAAATCGAACTCGCAGTTTTCTTGCATGAAGGACACAATATTGAAGAGATAAACCACTTATAAGAACTTAGGAATGCGACATTCTGAATCTTTTGGGACGGAGAGGGGAGCTTTAAAAGCCCTTACCACGGCAAATGTAAAATTTTTCCTGCTGTGGCCATGCAGTAATATATTACAGAACGACGCAGGAATGAAGTCTACCAGTTACAGATATTTTGATGTCATTGTCATGTAAGGTGACATCATTATGACGTCATATATTTGCTTTTTTAACTATGGTAACGCCAATGACGTCATTGTAATGAAATATGCATAGCTAAACATCTCTTCCGTCTTGAACCCAAAATGGGGGATTCAAGGTCTGCCAATGGGTATTCGATTTTTTTTGATAACTGAAGAGAATGCACCACGCATTAATTTTCCTATGATCGGATTCTCTGTTGATCATTTTAGCAGATACATTTATTTGAGGAAAGCTTAAAAAAGGAAAACACGTGGTATTTCTCTGGTTTATTGGTTCAATAATCCAAGGTATACTAACATAATATAGTAGAAATAGATTACTTCATAGAAAGTGCGACGTACGGATTTTTATTCACGAGTTGCAAAACTTTGCAAAATGAACGAGTGAGCGCAGCGAACGAGTTAGTTTACAAAGTTTTGCAACGAGCGAATAAAAATCTGTACAAAGCACTTTCTATGCTGTAATTTGTTTATTGTATATATAGCGAGAATTAAACATATCCTTTAAATCAGTTTATTTTCCCCCAATGACATAAGCTTATATGTAGAACAGCATAAAATTCAAGACTGATGTAAATGACCGAACGTAATAAAAAACAAATTCGCTTTCCCGTCCAGCAGCGAGCGGACAAAGAGCCTACACAATGTAAAATACAATACGGGGAATTCGTATTAAAACACAAAGTGTGAAATCTTTTCACCATTTGTCCATGACGACGCTTCGCGCTGTGTAAAGACAAATTCGGGCTCTGTTGACTTACGCTGTGTGTAGAAATGTTCCTTCTTGAATGTTCGCCCTTGAAACACAGTTAAGACTTGCTGAGTTGACTGTTGGCTGAAGCTGAAGTGCTAATGATCAAGATGTTGGATGCATTCCGCTGCTGTTTCCGAAAGTCAACTAAAACGGGAAGCCGAAGCCATGTTTTTTTAAAACACAAACTGCAAGCAGCTGCAAGCGGGCGCTGATTTCAAGACCACGCTTCCGGGAAGCCATTTGAGTGTTTTGCTCTGATTGGCTAAGCCATTCTACTCTGGGCGATGATTGCTTATATTTTCGCATGTAAAGAATACTATACGCGAAGTTTATTGGACGTATCGCTTTTTCACATTTGAAAATATGGCACAATTCTATTTGTAGTGTTTATTAACTAAAATTCTCGCTATATTTACAATAATAGTGTATATTACCTAACATGTGATTATGTTTTCATACTTACCGCAGTATCGAAGCGAGCAGATAGGTGTTTTTTGCAACTCATACACGTAAAAGGCGCCGCAGTTCTTGACTTTAATGTTGTTTTTCCATCGACAACAGTTCTGTGACCAGTGATAGCAAACTTCACGAGTCACTTCACCGTCTGCCACAGAGGGATGTTGTCCTTTGATCCATCCTGGGGCACGCGCACCACAACGAAGCACAGGTGGACAAGTAGTGGGCATCTGTGGGTTACCAGCAACACCAGTAAAGCGATACCAGCCAGGGGTGAAATCTTTTCGATCACATGGGACTGAGCTTTGACCAGTGAAAGTGATAAGACGATCTGCTGCATTAAGGGTGTTGTATATGCTGCATGGGTTGTTAGATGCAACTGTAGGAATAATATATACCAATAAAGTTACCTTCACTGAATATATTCTCACACTGAGCTTATTAACAAAGTTCAAGGAAAGGTTGCTTTAGAAAAAGCTTTGTAGAAATAAAGGAAAACGCGATGTTGAGGCTGTCGTTAGAGAAGAACGTGTTGTTCCAAAGTGGAATCGAGTGCGAAACACTTGTTTCAAGTACTCGTTTGGTGTCCCACGCATCCATCCATAACTGTGCCAGTAAAAAAGAGACTGGACGCGATTTTAAGCTTAGGTTTGCGAGGCTTTTTATACCAATGCTGAATGTTAGAACAATACCGTGAATTAATCTACCCGGTTGCCGCTTCCATTTATTTATAAATGTTGATTGAGTGTGACTACAAATGTAGGCAGTGAAAAACTCTCTTTTCAACCTCCATAATCTCATCGCAGGTTCTTGTTTGCGTTAAGAAAACGAGAAAAAGGTTAATGTAGAGGCACAGGGGTTTGTTTCACTGTTAAAGTTCTAAGATTTGCACGAAAGACGAAGGGCAAATGATTCTGTTTTTAAAAACTTTCTGGGCGTCGTCCAAAAAGTGAAGTCACGCAAGCGTACATGTTTTTGCTTTATTCCTCTCGCCAGTGGTTGAATAATCTTAAAATACGCTCGCATTTAATTCAAAAAGAAGTAATTTTCCGGATCGGTTTCAGGATCGGTTTCTACTCTAAGTTTGATAGCCAATAAAAAATGGCTAAATTCGTCACGTGCATGAGTTTTGATACCCAATGAAAACCTAGATGAAAATCACACGTGTTTTGGATATCGTATCCAAATCACACGTTGCTTTCATCTGATTTCTCATTGGATATCAAGATTCAGACATCAAAACAAAAGAAGTTAAGCATAACAAAATTTAAAAAAAAATTAGCATCCTTGGGAACTTGCATTTTAATAAAATAATTTTAATAGAACTCATGAAATTGGAAATTAAAAGTGTTTTAAATACACATAGCGTCCGATACTAAATACTGTTCCATAAACAGTTTTCGGTGGATATCTCTTTACCTACGTTTTGCTCCAATTCAATGATAAATTTTCTTTGCCAACAATTCAGACTCAAGCATAACGATTTCCTTAATATGCAAGTCCAGCGCTTTGAAACCTAATGTAAATCAGGTAATATCTGAACGAACCTCCCGAAGGAATGGATATTTTTCTTTACCCGAGTAATTCGCTATTCGTTAAAATAGTTTACGCGTATTTGTTTTTATACCTTGATGACGGGAACGACTTTCTTGACTTAATTCTCTTCTTCGTAAACCATTTTTGGCTCCTACACCGTGCCACTCCACTCGTGGTTGGATGCTAATGAATCATGCGTACAAACGCGTTCTTTCGGAAAAGGGGAAACACCTCGAAACAATAAAAGCACTCGAAACACCTCGAAACAATAAAAGCACTCGGCCTGCGGTCTCGTGCTTTCATCACTTTCTCGGTGTTTGGAGCCCCTGATGAAACACTCGCACTCGTTTCTGATATATTATTTACAAATAATTTCCCATCCTCGGAAACCCAAGGGCTACTAGCCGGGACGATGCGATATTTTCGGGCGAAAGTTAACTTCAAGAGCTGGAGAGCCCCTGGGAACTTACTCTTACCGAGCCAGTTCCAGAAGTGGTGGAATTCCGTCCCGCTGATTGGCCAGAAAAATATTTTTTCTGGCCAATCAGCGAGGAGTTCTAGCCGGGTAACTCTGTCGCCTTCTTGCACTAAGCAGTTTTCTTGATCGATCGACCTAGTTGCTTGGACCTTGCAACGGGGAGATTGTTGTGGACAGTTACAGAAAAAAAAATTCAACGAAGCCGAGGAAATCACCAGGCTTAACATGGGGCTAGGAACCTAAATACTCTTTCATCAATTTTCTCGGCGGATTTATCGAAGGTACATCGTTAATTTTCGACATAGTTGCGTGGCCCGTGTAACGGCGATTTGCATATCGTGCAAAGTTTCAGAAGTTATTCAACGATCGAGGCGAAATAAGAAGTAACCGTGGGTACTAGACTAGCTTTTCCCGCAACAAAAAGGTATATCGTAAATTTTTATAATAAATGTACGCGATTTCTACATTGTTGCTTTTTGTTGCGTGGAAAGCTAGTAATTGTATATTTATTATATTTAACCTGAAATTTTCTTTGGTAATGGTATATTTTATTGTTATTAGTTTTATTTATATTTTGTAATTGTTTTTGAGGGCCACGGAGTCATCAGTGTCTTAGGACTGCTGTTAAGTGTTTTCCCTCTTGAAATAAAGCCTCTTTTAATTAAAAGTAAAAGTAGTCGAGATGGGACCACTAAAATTTTGGTGTTTGATTGGGTACAAAATTCTTGTACTCAGCATTTTTGTATTTAATTTATGTTGTACATCAGCGTTATTGTATATTTTGTCGTTCGCAATCAGCCAGACAGCTGCACCTTGAGGCACCACATTCCCACCCATGTATATGGACTTATTGTTTAGCGTTAATTGCTATGCTTCTGTTTCTCTTTAGTTGGAAGGTTCAAGGCCGTTTCTGAGAACATTACGACAACGCATGCAAGAAAATTGCGATGGCATGGTCGCAAGAAATTTAGTAAGTTAATAAGGGTAGCAACTCACGTTCGGTACCATAAATTTCCACTCGGAGACAGTTCCAAGCATGACGCTGAGTTGGATTAAAACGTAGGTATCTTGCAGTCACTGGCGCTTGTAACTTGTGCTGGTCAATTGTGTTGCTGTCCCCTTGCCTGTGAAATTCCTGTCAGCATTTGAGAGAGTTAGCATTTAAGAGCTTCTCTTACATATAAGCTTATAAGTAAAAAAATAGCCAAAACATGATTCATTGACTGTACACTCTTGAAATTGTCCTGAAACAAGAGAATATGAAGGATAAGATAGCCAATGCCCCATAATGGCATTATTTCTAAAGTAATCTCCTCTCAAATTTATTTTTAGATCCCTCCCAGTTTTGGAAATCTTAGGGGGGGGCTACAAATAGCCAATCCTGTGACAAGGATTTTGATCACGTGGACAGGCTTATAAACGGTATTAACTCTCTCACTAGTCCTTCTCTCTTTTCAAATAGTATACGTTATCGTAATCATAATCGAATCATAATTATAGCTTTCTTATTATTTATTAAACTAAAACAGATCTCACCACTTCTACGTCATTTGCATCTTTGTAAGATGTCCAGTTTTGAGCATCTGAGGAGTACGACAGCTTGAAGGCTGTAACCCATTCATTACCATTTCTATCTCCCTGAGTAGCAAGAGCACACACTACAATATTTTTTCCAAGATCAACCTGTAGCCAATCGTCATTTCTGCCTGCTTCCTGGGCACACCAGCCATCGCCCCTGTTACCATTGAGTCGACCATACGCAGGCTGGTAAGCAGTGCCAAACCGAGAGGACGCAGTCATCTGATTGTCGGGAATTTTTCCTTGGTCGGAAATTCCTAGCGGCTTGGTATAGCAGTCATCTGCTACTCCTGAAATAGAATCACAGGGCTAGTTTCGTTCAAAATCATTGCAAGTGGAATGATTGGCCTGTTCTTTAAAAGAGCAATTCTCAAGCCTCCTAAATCAGAGTATATTTCGGTTTTTTTAAATTTATTACAATAAGTTATCAAAGGGGCATTGTCACGAGTATTTTGCTGTTTTAGGTCAATTCTGTGCTAAAACCGTTACTTTAAGGCTTTCATCATACACAAAAAGCTTCTGTAAAGCTACGACGAAGATATCAAATGAATTTTATCAGAGAGGGCTAACCATAATACATTTCTTGAGGATTTTTGGAATTCATGGCATCAAAACTTGAAAAAATTGGCCAATTTTTTTCAAATTTCAATCCGCTTCCATCCGTGCCATCCGCAACGGCAGGCGGCAGGAAACAGTTTCGGTACCTTCCATAGTCTTCGATAGCAAAACTAGATCATTAGTTTTGGAATTCAATTGATGTGAAGCACCTTCTAGTTTTTTTAAGTTGCCAATAGCGTGACAATGTTCTTTAATAATGTATGAAAAATGAACAAACGAGATGTTTTACAACAAAGTTTGTTTGCTTGTAATTTAAAGGACGAAGTCTCTTAACGATAATCATTTGAGTAATGGCCACATACACGATAGAATGCTAGGATGAAAAATGATATAGGTTCACAAAAGAAAAACACCTTTATCGGACTAGTCTTTGATTGGGCGCAAAATTCTCGCATGATATATTTTTTACCACGATTAACTACATCTGATCGTGCCGGTTACGTGCTTGATTACTCTGTGTTGCTTCTCCTCGTGTGTATGCTTTTGTTTGTGTACTTGTTGCTGGCTCTTTTGAAGTCTCTTTTAGTAAGTATTAGAAAGTATTTCAAGAACGTCTTCGAAAATTGAGATTTAAAAATTGGCATGGCTCAGTAAGAAAGTATAAGGGTAGTAACCCACGTTCAGTTCCATAAACTTCCACTCTGAGACAGTTCCAAGCATGACGCTGAGTTGGATTAAAGCGAAGATATCTTGCAGTCACTGGCACCGGTAACTTGTGTTGGTCAACTGTGTTGCTGTCGCCTTGCCTGTGAAATTCCTGTCAGTTGAGAGAGTATTGAGATTGTAAGCGGACTTTCTGAAGAAACAGACATGATACAAAATACCAAACATAACCTTTTTGTTCTGTCTTCAACCTCGTGTAATATGTTAATCACGAAAGACCTTGTTTGACCCAATTTTCCAAACACCGAGGAGAGAGTGGAAATTACGATGCTTTGTAGCGTAATATTTTTAAAGAAATATAATGGTACTATGGAATGGGACAGTAAAACAAAACAACCAAACGGATTTTAAGGATTTTTTAAACTAACCAATCACATTGCAGGACAATGAAAAACAAAAAAAGTCATTGTTTGGCAATTGGCTATTAAATTGTGTGATTTCAAAATGGATCCAATAAAGTGGCAATTGAACTTTGTGTTGTGCAAGTTTGATCTGAAATTATACTTCTGATTTCAAATGGAACTCGCGCTGCGCGTTCGCTCGATTTTAAATCACGCGTATGATTTCAGACCAAATTGCACTCTACTCAGTTCAATTACAAATATGAATTGGACGACACAATGTCCTGTTACTAATTAATCATAAAATTGCAATTTCCCACAAAAGTAAAAATTTCATCCGAAGAAGAGCTTTTAATAGTCATTTTTAAATCTCTTAATTAAAAATTTAAAACATCACTGGAGACTAAACCTTCACAGTTTTACTGTCATCTCTTGAATTGGTTATTAAAGTGATTGTAATCAATGCTGTGATTGGATTTAGTGAAGAGGACTTTTAGGCCAGCCTAAAAGCGTAGCTCCTCGGCCAGGTTGTTAAAAACCCGATTAAGCTATTAACCCAGGAAAAGGTACAATCTTTATTTGAGTTCTGTAACTTTGCTGTGAGGTTCTCTGTTTTGAGTTTTGTAAACACAAAACAAAGCAGGAGAAAAAAGGTATAGAAGAAAACATTAAAATTCGAATAAATTTTAATCCTGGGCTAGCATTAGCCGGCTTTCGAACAATCGTGAACTGTATTCAACAAGTTAATCTGACATGAACCCGCGATCCAATCGAAAACTAGCATTTGGTCAGCGGTTCACTTAAAAAAAACACGTGACTTCGTCTAGTTATAGACTTGAGTCCGCGATATGGTCAGGTGATACTGGTCAGCAGATACCTTAATTTGACAGGTGTCAATTGCTCATAACATGGATGGCCAATATCAAAGAAGTACACGGTAAACCAAGGCTGCAAGTTCCTATCAACCTATTATTTGGAGTATGGCCGCCATGTTGCGCGACTCCTACCGTGGTCGTCGTCGTCGTGCGTACGTGCCCACGTGCAATACCGCTGCCCATGATAACCATGAGAAAATCAATTCATTGGTTTCTTTTTCCCTATATGGTTTTGGGGCTCCGCTTAGCGACCCTTCGGCCCGCCGGAGCTCCGCTAAGATGGAAGTTCAGATATCCAATCACCATCACTGTCATGATTTTGATTATTTGAGTTTGATGGATAATTCACGAGTTTGAGAAATATAATCATAACTCACGCTTAGAATTAACAATTATTGGACAAGGTTGAGCAAAATATCGTGAATTGTCAGAGGCGAACAGATGAATTATTTGCCGAAGCAGAAGTCTGAGGCAAATAATTGATCTGCGAGACACTGACAAATCACAATATTTTGCGATAACCGAGTTCAAAAATCGTTTTATCATTCGATCACCAAGTTCGTTTTCATATTTTAATCAATTCCTGGCAGCACAGGGAAGCAATATGCCATTTTTCTCTCGGGAGCGTGGTTGCAATTACGCATGAGCAGAATATTATTTGCAGCAAAGCACGTTTAAACGGTTCTACGCATGAGCAGACCATTATTTGTAGGCAGTTATTTGCAGGTCACGGGGTGGGCTCTCGGCCAGTGGAAGAGAAGAACAATGTGTCGAATGATAATGTGAATTGAACGGATGTAGTGTTCATGATGTGATTTATATCATGATTGGCAAATACTGAAACATGTCTCACCACTTCTGCGCTATTTGCATCCTTGTAAGGTGTCCAGCTGTTTCCATCAGTTGAGTAAGACAGCTTGAAGGCTGTAGTCCATTCGTTACCATTTCTGTCTCCCTGAGTAGCAAGAGCACACACTTCGATCGTTTCTCCAAGATCCACCTGCAGCCAATCGTCATTCCTTCCGGCTTCTTTGGCACACCAGCCATCGCCCCTGTTGCCATTGAGTCGACCATACGCAGGCTGGTAACCAGTGCCAAACTGAGAGGACGCTGCCATCTGATTGTCGGGAATTTTTCCTTGGTCGGAAATTCCTACAGGCTTCGTATTGCAGTCATCTGCTACTCCTGAAATTCAATCATAGTTCTAGCTCCGTTGAAAATCGTTGAAAGTAGAATAATTGGTCTGTCTTGTAAAAGAGCAGTTCTCCAAGCCTTTAATCAGAGGACTTTTCATTTCTTAATTAATTGGAATAAGTTGTTAAGAATGTATGAAAAATGGATAAACTCGATGTTTCACACCAAGAGTTTAAGGTTTGTAGTCCTCCACGCTAAATACCGGTAATACAAACAGGATAAAATGCTTGGATAGAAATGATATAGGGCCACTATAGTAAAATACTTTTATCAGACTGGCTAACTTCAAAAGCATTTCAAATGAATCCCGGTCTTTGATTGGGCAAAACATTTCTTGCATGGTATATTTTTACCCAGTCGATTAGCTACATATGTTTTTGTTGTGTTAGTGTTGCTGTCTCGCTGGAGGTCTCTTTCTGCAAAAGAGAAATTACTACAACGCGTCAAAAATTGAGATTCGAAATTTGGCTTAGCCGTAAGAGAGTTACTAAGGTCGTAAGCTTGCAACTCACGTTCAGTTCCGTAAACTTCCACCCTGAGACAGTTCCAAGCATGTCGCTGAGTTGGATTAAAGCGAAGGTATCTTGCAGTCACTGGCACTGGTAACTTGTGTTGGTTAACTGTGTTGCTGTCACCTTGCCTGTGAAATTCCTGTCAGTTAAAATAAAGAGTTTTGAGATTGTATGCGGACTTTCTGAAGACTACAAGATACCGAACGTAACCATTTTGTACTGCTTTCAACCTCATGTAATTCCAATCATTAAGGAGAGATTCGAAAATACGAAGCAAAGCATAATACTTTTGAACATTTGTCTGAAAATGTGGTAAAACACGGTCTCCATTGTTTGTTAAATCTTCTCAACCCATTCTTAAACTAAGAAAAGGGAAAAGCAAGTCCAAGAATTAAGTTTGGATATCTAAGAACCGTTATCGTTACAGTGATTTTGATATTCCGACTTTTAACATTATTAACTATGGAAAGTACTCTCTTAGTAGATATCAAGGCACAACAGTAGCTGCTGTAACCTTTGCAATTCTTAGAAACTACCGTTTATATACCTATTGTTTTATTATACAATTTACACATGCTACATATTTTAATTGTACATACTTTATTATTGCTTTTTAGTTGTAAATGATTTTAATATTTTTGATCCCAATTAATTGTGAAAACTTAATACAAGGACAATAATAAAGCTTTTACTTACCGTTGCGATTTCGTTTATCTGAACTTGGTGGATTAATTACCGTGTTTCACCCGTTTTCGAAACACCGATGAGTCGAATTTACGGCGCGTTCCGTAATAATACATTGGAAGATGTCTCGGGAAAAGTGTTCAGACACGGTCTCCGTTTACTATGCATTTTCCATCAAATCTTAAACCGTTAACGAGAAGAAAAAGGAGAAATAAGCGTAAGATATGCAAGTTTGGATATCCAAACACCGTCACCGTCATTATCTCGTTTATTTCAACTTGAGAGATTATTAACGAGTCTGAGCAAATGTAATCATAACTCACGCTTAGAATGTAATGGATGTAGTGTTCATGATGTGATTTATCCCATGATTGGCAAATACTGAAACATATCTCACCACTTCTGCGCTATTTGCATCCTTGTAAGGTGTCCAGCTGTTTCCATCAGTTGAGTAAGACAGCTTGAAGGCTGTAGTCCATTCATTACCATTTCTATCTCCCTGAGTAGCAAGAGCACACACTTCGATCATTTTTCCAAGATCAATCTGCAGCCAATCGTCATTTTTTGTGCTTCTTTCGCACACCAGCCATCGCCCCTGTTACCATTGAGTCGACCATACGCAGGCTGGTAACCAGTGCCAAACTGAGAGGACGCTGTCATCTGATTGTCGGGAATTTTTCCTTGGTCGGAAATTCCTACAGGCTTCGTATAGCAGTCATCTGCTACTCCTAAATTTTAAATATTCTTTCAGAGTCATTGTAACTAATTTAGTCCGGCAGGGTGGTGCAAAAATATGATGGAGTTTTGAGATGGTAAAAGCACCCAATTTACCACATAAATACAGACTTGCTTACTGAACAATATTAGCTATGGACCCACCCAAGAAGCATCCCATAATTGCAGTTTTAGCAGGCTTTAGGTGGCTTAATGAGGGGCTAGCATGGAAACGAGGCTAAGATTTTTTTTATTGTGTAGCATGAGGTAGCAGCTACAGTCTTCTATAAAAGAGTGAATGACCTCCAAAAATGGAAAATTATTCAACACATCTGCTATTCTTTGATTGCGAAGCCGTTTAGGTTAATCATGTGAAAGGTCACGTGAATGCACTTACAACATCGTGAGATAACTAACTAAGATTTTGAGGTAGAGATACTGCGCTGATATTGTTGCATGGTTTGGGGTGAAAATACACCCTATGTGCGTACAACCCCTATCGGGATATATCAGATAGCGATTTCAATATGTTACACTTTATTGTAATTCTAACTTCCGCCTAAGAAAATATGTTGTGCTTGTACTAAGCCATCACAAAACTGTCAAAACTGAAAGTTTCCTCTGAACAATCTGACCACCGACTAAACATTGATTCCGTTCAATGCTCGTAATGTTAGTGCTTCTGTAAAGAATGGTAAACTTACCTTGGGCTAAACCAAGCAGTAATAATAAAACAACGTTTTTCATTTCCATCTTGACCCTAGGGCAATAAAAAGGTGCACTGTATTATCGATTAATTAATAAAGTTAAATCTACAATCGATCCAATGGGTTTACGTTGAAGAGAGAATCTTGAAGGGGCATAACTCATTCCTTATATAATCGGTTAAAAAGACTGAATCTGTCAGCTACAAAAGGATGCATTAACGCTCTTTAATTGATAGTCGAGATCCCCGGCGCAAAATTAGACAGCTGGTAATTGGGCTGAAATTTAGACCAACACCTGGATATAGAACTTTCTAAATCAAGCAATTATATTTGTTTGCAAGTTTTCCTTTGTAATAATACACATAAAAAAATTACTCAATTCTGATTGGTTCAGAAGTGCAGTTCAAGTGTAACGCCAGTGCAAAAAGTGTAATACCGGTGCAAATTACTGGCACAGGGTAATTCTGGATTAAGGCAATGAGAAATTTTGTAGGCCAATGATATCATGTATAGCAATGACAAAAAGTTTGTACGGAATCTCTGTAGTCTAAACTTCTTTTTTACTAATTTTGATGGTTTTTTCACCTCGGTAAAAGAAACCCATAATTACAACACAAGGCTTTCCTCTAGAATTACTTATGCTCTGCCCAAAACAAGAACTATGGAATTTTTAATATTAGATACGAAGGTGCTAAGATCTGGAATGCTATCAGTGATAACACTGAGGTTCTATCACTTAAAACAAATTTAAGTAAAAGCTAAAATGAAGCATCATTGCAAATTACTAACTGAATTGTATAATACAATTCCTTTCTTCAGCTTGTTAATCTGCTTACATACTTTATTTTCCTTCTTATTTTCGCTAAATTTTATTTTTAGTTTAAAACTAGCTTTTGTCTGTGTGTTTGTGTATTTGTTATCTTTATAAGTCTTAAGTACCTGACACCATTAAAAATTACTGCATTTAAAACGCTAAGGATGGCTACCCAATTTTACTAGCCTGATGGTTATTTCTTGCAGCCATACACTTTATCTTATTTGCTTTATTACTCTTTGTATTGTAAATTTAATTTAATTCAGGGTGCAGATAAAGTTGTTGTTGTTGAAAAGTTCTCGAATGCGAAAAAATGGCTTCAAAAAACATCTTCCGGTACTTTATCCATGCAAATTTTCTCATGTTTGTATTATTGATAAGTAATCATACGGTTTGTCTCGTTCAATGTGAAATTAATTTCACTTGTGAGTTTTTCAAAAAGCTAAAATTGCACTCGCCGTAGCGGCTGGTGCTATTTCAGCTTTTTGAAAAACTCACTCGTGCAAATTATTTCCAAATTGAACTCGAAATCGTATGATTACCTATACGAAGTACGACTATTTCCTTGTTCAAATACTTCAACCTTCGTTAGTCATAGTTCACGTGGATTAGATAAAAATACGTTTACGACTCGGAAATACTCTAATGACCAGCAATAGTTTTTAAAGTATGAGTCATTAGTATATTATTAATTTATGCCCAATTTGGTCGAAAAGATATTCTCTTTGTGAAATTTATTAACTTTTAAAGATTTTCAAGTAGAGGCACACAATTTTAAATTTACAAAACATGTTTCGGATGATCAACATCCATCGTCAGTTGTGAATGCAAGTGAACCGCTAGTCGGTGTTATATAAAGATAGCTAATAAAATGTATGAATACTAATTAAATAATAACGTGAATGTGAGATAATAGAGAATACAATGATAAGAAGACAATGGGTATTGGACAAGGAAAATTACAATGAGAGTGTTAAATTGACATGATTAACTTGCTTGTTAAATGAGGGTTTTTCCCAACCTATGTGTAAGGCCTCCTTGATTTTTAGTTGAAAAGACGTGGAGGCTGTGTCAAGGATTGAAAAACAATCCTCTGAGCATAAAGATCTGCATGCTTCTGACCCATTAATGTGCTGAAAGATATGCGAGTTCTTATCAGATGTCAAATGTTCACGAACACGTGTAGCAAGATGTCGGTTTGTTTCGCCGACATAACAGGCACTACAGCCTGCGCAAGAAAATTTGTAAACAACACGGGATCGTGATAATTTGGAAATAGCATCTTTGGCACTGAATAAGTTCTTAATCTTGTATGGGGCAAACACTAGCTTGATGTCCAAGTTTTTACAATAGCGTTGTGTTAAATTCTTGATTCTGCGTTGAACGTAAGTCGAGAAAGGGCCAACAAAAGGTAATTTGTAAGAGTGCGTGCGAATTTCATTAGAGTTGGTTATTGCGGAAGCGTGCAGAGGGGAGGCAAAGAATTTGTTAAGGTATTGTTTAACAGTACTGTTCACTAGACTGGATGGAAACTGATTCTTTCCGAGAATGTTGGCAAGCTCCTTAATGTTGTTGTGGAAACCGGTCCAGGTGTTATTAATTTTAAATGTCCTGTCCACCAGCGTTCGTATTAACCCTAATTTGTAGGGAAAAGGTGAGAAACTAAGAAAATTGGTGAGAAGGCCTGTGTAAGTGCTCTTGCGAAAAACAGATGTGACTAGAGATGGAAGATTGCTGTTGTCCAAGAGGACATCTAAGAACGGTAGTTTGTGGTTGACCTCCGTCTCCATGGTGAATGTAATGTTAGGGTGTTTATCGTTGAAAAAAAAAAAATTCCGTTTCGTTGTTAAATAGGCAAAATGTGTCATCCACATATCAACGGTAGAAATAAATTGCAGGACCATCGCATTGTTGTAGCCAGATTCTTTCATGATGGCCCATGAAAAGATTCGCAAGTACCGGTGCCAAAGGGAGCCCATGGCGACCCCATCTATCTGATCGTAATATTTCCCTTGGAATAGCAAATGTGTCTGGGCAGTAGCAACAAGAAACAACTCTTTGAGGCTGTCCTTACTTAACTTGATGTTCGGGCTCCCTGACAAAATGTAAGATTGCAGTTATGCAGAAAACAAATTATTTGAAAGAGAAATTCAAAATTGGGTGATCCCTTATGTGAAAGAACATTTTCTCTTAACGTTTATTGAAGCATGTAGCTCATTGTTATTTTATTTTAAAACATTTTTAGAACATTTGTTGTAATGTCGTTTATACGAGGTTCTGCAGACAACGTTTTTGACGTCAGTATCACTAGGTATTGATGCGCCTTTTAAAGGAAGATAAAAAGGGTAGTAGTATTCTTGCAAACCCTTATGCCTCGCATATTTATGAAAAGGCTTTTGTGAATAGGCCACGTTCGATATATCAATATTCTAACATGGCTCCGAGGCTTTGTATCCAAGTCTCTTTTGGGAATTGAGGAACAAAAGAAACTTGACAAATTTGCAATTTTTACCCGAAAGCCTCGGAGCCATGCTTGAATATTGATATATCGAACGCGGCCTATTATTTTGCGTCATTTTCAAAATCGCAAATGATGACGTCACGATTATCACGTGATTTTCCTGACCGAGTTTTCCTCAAACACAAATCCAAAATGATCAGTGATTGTTTCGCTTTCCAATTTCTCCGGCGTAGTGTGAACGCGGCCAGTAGAGATCTTTGTTTTGACACAAAGAGCATTTTGTCTAATAACAAAAGGGCAACCATTTCACGTCCCAATTATTCAAGATGGCGCCCGGGAACTTTGAAAACAAAAATAACGATTCTATAATTCATGTATTTAAGGTAAACGCGCTTTGTTAGTTAAAACTTCAAACAAATTTGGTCCTTAAAATTATTTCGTGTGATTGGAAGTGAACTTTTTGTCAGAGTGGAGGTTTCTTTTAAAGAAACGCACCCTGAGTCACGTTAGTGTCCCAATTCAATCCTGAAGGAGTTAAACTCTTTTGTAATGCAAAAGCGTTCTTTTGATACATTATAAACAAATATGGCCGCTGGTCACATAAGTGGATACTCTCTATTTTACTTTGCAACTGGATTCCCATTTATTTGGAACTATCCACTGTGTCTGTCGGTATTAAAACTTGCCCTTGCTGAATATGCTACGAACGCGTTCAATTCCAAATACAAATAATTAGGCGTTGTGGTTCACGGTTTCCAGTTCAAGCAGAAGTTGGTTATTCCACGTTGCTGTTTTGCAGAGGGCGACAAAATACTTTATTATATGGCCACAATAGGACGTGCGCTCTGATTGGCTGCTGGGCGGGCAAGATTTTTTGTAATGACCGGACACTATGAAAATTTATCTCTGCTGGACGGCTGTTTTGAGTTGTGAGTAAAAGCTACGAGCGTGTGGGCGAAAACAACAAAAATTATGGACAAAGAACAACTGTTTTTCAATAACTGAAAGAAAAACTAGCATACAGATACTTCTTTAGTATGAGCGACGAAGAGATGACCTCGAATGATCTCTTGCGCACACAAGCCGAACTTTTTAACCTCGTCCGTTTGGTCATTACAGGGAAATCTCAGACCTCGGCCTTGATGTATTGAGCTCGCTATCGCTCGGTCAATACAAAAAGGCCTCGGTCTGAGATTTCCCTATAATGACCTCACTCTCGGTTAATAAGTGGTATGTACCAAGATTTATAACGTACGTGCACAGCCATAGACCCTTTGCATAAATGGCGCCTAAATTTGAATAACAATACTGATACATCCTTAGCCTCACATTCAAGTGAAAATTCCTTTGTCTTGAAACATGAATGTGAGGCTAAGGATGTACCAAGTATTGTTATTTAAATTAGGCGCCATTTATGCAAAGAGTCTATTGTGTTGCACATTAAAACGTTTTTTTGGTGCCGTTCTCGTTGCCATTGCCGTCGTGTTTTTGTGTAAGGTCCCTAGAGGTGATGACGGAAGAAGACGCATATTTAAATTGCATCTTCAAATTTTAATATTCGTCGACGTAAATGATTTGCTTAACAACTCAGATATGAGATCTGGTTAGTATGTCTATCGTTTTTGAGGCTAGCTCTGATAATGTTTATAGAGATCGCTCATTTACCCACAGAAAGGAAATTTCTTTATCGCCGTAGAAGATATACACGCAGAGAGAATGGCCATTTCACATCATTGAAATGCAAGGGCTACGGGTAAATAGCCCATGAGGCGAAGTTGAATAGGATCATTGCCCTATGGCCCTTGAGGGCGAAGGGTCTAATTGTTTTAGTATCATTCAACTAGTCGGACAGAAACGGCAAAATTAAAGTTAGCAAATGCAAATTCAAGAAATATTATTTGGGAATAAAGAAAAGAAAAACCGGCGAATTTCGCTACTCAAGGACTATTTCTAACCGTCCTCTGGTAGCGTAGCGAATTAAAATGTCACGATTTCTATCAGTCCACTAGCTTGGTGATACTAAATAGAGTTAAAGTTTTCGACTGTCAGACTAAAGCCTTGGATGAAAATAAAAGTGACAGCTACAAATATATACAAAAATAAGTAGGACCATACAAAGAATACATTAACATGGAAAACAAATAAATGTGTCAATAAACTAATTCTTCTTTTTTAAAAGAATAGAGTGTTGATTAGTGAGCGGCCTTGAATTGTTATCTGCATGATTTATCGAAGCGGTGTGCTATGATTCTAGCGTCTCGCGAATGCAGGAAGAACTCTTGTCGATTGTTTTTCAAAAGAACAGTATTGCACTGATTAGGGAGCGGCCTTGAATTTTTTTTTCCAGAAATTCGGAAATCCAGATTAAACTGTCACTGATAGAGTTTAAAAGTAATTATTTTGGACCTGCATGTGCAAAACCAGTATTCGTAGTCCAGGTTGTCCCAGAAATATTATTATCCAGATAAAAATGGTACTTCAATGGTTTCAAACGGTTTCTTTCGGCCACACCTAGAGAAAGCCATTATTCGTACGCTCTTCCCTTGGCAAGGAGGGTTTTAACCTGGTTTTGACAACTAGAAATCGAAGGCAGCCGTCTTTGCACACAATTCGAGATTTACTTACCCAGATCTCATTGAAGTCCGTTATCTTCTCTCGATCCTTCGTTGACCATCTGACCTCTCAACCCCTCGTTGTTGTTCGCTCTCTTATATACACGTCACAACTAAAAGGCATGTGTACAAGTTTGTAACCCTCCGGGGAAAATGTTATCTTTCCCTATACGACATCAATTGAAGCTTACATCACACAGGTCAATGAAACAAAAGAAAGTGTTTACTTAAGAAAAGACTTGAACTCCCACAGGACTGGTTTGGTATACCAACTTGGTCGCTGTTTCATTGTTTTGGAACACCAATATGGCTGCTATGACATCATGTGCGTGCGTTCCATACAGCCACTTTTATTGAGGAAAACAGTGTATTCTGAAATGATCTGTTAGAATGTCAAGAGCACATTCATTTTTTAACATTTTTCACTATACTCAACCGCATGCGATTCTCAACATTAAACGCATAACATTACTCTTGCAAGGTGCACGTTGGCGATGGACGGGGGGAATTGGCCAGCCTATTTTCTCTTTCACCCCTTCCCCTTAAAAAAAAAAAATTAACACGTGCAGCAGAAAAAAGTCATAATTACAAGTAAAGTACGTTAGTGCACGAAACCATTTTTCAAAGAGTGAACGATAATCCTTTCGAAAATAGTTGATAAATTAAAAACTGAAACTAATATGCTATCCATTATGACATCTCAAAATATCAAAAATACATGCATATTAAATGAGAAAGTTGGTTTTGATGCGGGTCGCCACGAGTGTCTTCGGAACGTCTCACAGGATTGGCTGAGAAAATGATATACAAACAATAGTAACAATGGACTCTAGGCCTAAAACAATAGGGCTTCGTGCTAACAAGGTCCGATAAAATTCGGAGGTTATAGAACTGTTTCATGAGAACAGAGTGTGGCACTGCGACAACAAATAATAATCAATATATAATCGCGATGAAACTTTTTCCGATTTCAACTATTAGTTTGCATTCCTCCGATTTTATAACAGTGCGGCAACGCAATGCCATTGTCATATATTTCAATGATTGTTATTAAATAAACAGCCAGATGAGAAGGTGGGAGAAATTTTGTACTCTGTTACGTCACTGTGCTTCAGCAGAAAAAACAACAGACACAGTTATATTGGAAGGACAAGCATTACCATAATGGCGAAGAAAACGAATGAAAAGGAAGAATTACTTGGATACTGTAAGCTACGAAACGAAGTGTAAACAAAATACTAGAGAAGATTAAGCTCGCCAGGTGCGAGCGGGAAATTTAAATCGCAAAGGGAAATTCTTATCAAGAAGTTGTTAAAAGAAACGCAGAAAAAGATGGAAGAAGTGCGTCGTATTGATGAAGAATGCAAAGAAGTGTGCAATCAGGAAACTGAAGTAGAAAATGATGTCACTCAATTTCTTAAAAGCGATCCATGACTGTCTTGAGGAGAGAGAGAGTCAGTAAAATCGCGTGCACTACTAAAGAAGCAAAAAATTTTATTCAAAATCAAGAAAAGGTGTATCGATTTGCAGTTCTGATGCTCACCACGACTGTTGAGGTTGTAGATCTTAAGAAATCCTTAGACACGATTGTAAATGAGGTAAAGGAAGAAATACAAGCTTATTTTGTCTCCGAAAGGAAACCGTTGCAGATGAACTTTGTGGAAGCTCAAGAGTCTTTGGATATTTTCATCAAGGCAAAAGGAATGGGCTTTTTCAATTACAAAGTGACACCATTGCAAATCATTCCCGTGCTGAAGGCAGTGGAACCGAGGAGGCGACTGTTTGGTTTCGCGCTGAATTTACTTTGACCGCAAGGAATTCTGGAGGAGATCCGTGCTTCAATAAAATGGGTTGAACAACGGCGGAGGCCAAGATATCGCGACAGGAGTGAACAACGCTGCTAACCCGGTGGGAGAAGGTACGATAGGTATAACAGTTGCGGTGGACAATATCCCTTCCTCCCACAGGGTTAGCAGGTAATTTGAACCCAAAGGTCGCGTCGTTATGCTAATTTCAAACGGTCGGTGCACGGAACATAGAGTCAACGCATCTTTCGACGGCTATCGATGGAAAAGCCTTGAGAGATCTGCAAACTAAAATTGCTCCTTGGCGGACGTTTTCATCCCATAAAAAGGGCAAAGGTTAGAGCATCTATTAGCCTTGATCTGGGCGGAATCTTGAGGCGATCGGATCCTTTGGGACGAATTTATGGCTGGATTCCTTCGGGCGATCTGCTGGGCTCTGTCACTCGAGTGCCCTACCTTGAGGAATTATATATAGAGAGGAATACAGAGAAGCTAAATCTCGCTAGAATCGCTCTAAAACGCCTCCAAACGCCATGGAAACAGAAGTTATACACACAACAAGAAAAGGTAAGTCGATTTTATTATCTTTTTCCCCTTATTTTGAACTATTCCGTAGGATCGATGTATTTCCCATACAAACTCTTATAACAACGCCATTACGCAATGTCATGTTGACGGTAACCAGAGAGCTTGGGCTACCTGTGGTCAAATCTGACTGGAACCCTCCAGTTCAGCCATCAGTCGCCCTCGAGAGCTACTTGGAAGAGGTTAAATTACAACTCACCGAAATACATATCACGAAGCCTAAACAAAACTTGTCACGCAATGAACGGAAAGCACTAAATGAACTAAAACAAAACCATCACATCAACCTTAAAAAGGCGGACAAGGGTAGCACTACCGTTGTCATGAATAAGAACGACAAAATAAGAGAGGGTCAGTCTCAAATCAACGACGAAAATAACTACAGTCCTCTCACTGAGCCCATGGTGAAAGAAACGCAGAACAAGGTCTCGCGCCTAATTGCAAATCTTCACCGTGGGAAACACATCGACGACATGACCAAAAAATGGCTTTCGCAAACACCTTGCCCACCTAGAATACCGGAGTTCTACACTCTTACAAAAATTCACAAACCAACTCTTACAGGTAGACCAATCATCTCCGGTTGTGATGGTCCAACAGAAAGAATATCTTCTTTCGTTGACACACTGCTTCAACCAATTTCAAAGTCACAAAGGTCATACCTTAAAGACACAACTGACTTCATAAATTTTATCGAAAGCACAAAGGTTAAAAACCGAACATTCCTTGTATCGATGGACGTTACAAGTCTCTACACAAATATACCACAAAACGAGGGGATTGACACAGTATGCAAAGCATACGATAACTTTTATAAAGAAAAACCCCCCCATACCGACACACTACCTCCGAGAAATGCTTAGACTAATTCTAAAAGAAAATTCTTTCCAATTTAATGGAAAGCACTATCTTCAAATTCATGGGACAGCTATGGGAACCAAAATGGCTGTTTCCTTTGCCAACATATTCATGGCAAAGATTGAAACTGAAATCCTAAGCAAAAGCGTCTCTAAACCTATAGTTTGGAAACGATACATTGACGACATATTTTCATTGTGGGAGATAAGCAAACCCGACATTGAAGCTTTCATCGTACAAGCAAATTCACATCACCCAACTATTAAGTTCACGGCCGATATCTCTGACTCTGAGACTGTGTTCCTAGACACGGTTATATACAAAGGCAACAGATTCAAGGAACAATCTATCCTTGATATAAAAACACATTTTAAGCCAACGGAAACCTTCCAGTACACACATTTCACCTCTTGTCACCCACCAAGTGTTAAAAATGGATTCGTTAAGGGCGAATGCCTAAGAATCCTCAGAACAAACTCCTCGAAAGTTACTTTTGACGAGAACATTTCAAACTTCAAAAAACACTTGCTAGACAGAGGCTACCCTCAAAATCTATTAGACAGAATCCTGTCAGAAATAGAATTCGCAGGAAGGACTACAGCGCTTAAACAGAACAATAAAGAAAGGAAAGAAATCTTGCCTTTTGTAACACAATATCAACCATCAATATCCAACTTGAAAGAAGCTTTACTCAAAAAGTGGCACCTCATACAAAATCAACCGCTACTTCGCCAGATATTCAAACAACCACCAATCCTTTCATACAAGAAAGGGAAATCCTTAAAGGATCTGCTCGTTAGAGCTAAAATATAAAAGGTTACAAAATATGTTTCACGCCGGTCGGGAATGTGCGGCCTGTCATCCCTTGCGTTATCACACATGAATATTTTTGATTATATAAGACAACGTTCTGAAAACCCCTTGAAATTATATTGTTGTGTGTTAAACATTTGGGGTGTGCGCAACCTATGATATTTATTGTAAGCATTAAGTTAAGAAAATCTATTAAATTATTGGTGTAGCAAATTCGAAATCAGTTCACTTCGTACCACGCACCCTAATTTACTGCGCTGCACTTTGTAAGGTAAATGTTGATAGATGTTGCACACCTTGCATACAACGTGAGCATGTGGAATAACAACCTACATTGGATATTGCTAAAAACTGTTAAGTTGATCTGGCTTAATTATCTGTTTGTGTGTAACATTTTATCCTTTACCCAGCGGGAATAGTCCTTTATCGTACTGCGGGTGACAGTCATATATTTGTCTATTTCGTTTGTTAGAGAAAGGCCTTAGGCATGAGGTTCAAGTGCGACTTTTTAATTGTAGTACTTGTTGTTGTAGATTAATGGAGAGGATATTCACGGGAGCCCTTTTCCAGTTCATGTGAAACCCAGACAGTTTGAGGAAGAATTGGCTTTTGGGCAAACAGATGGAGAGGGAACAGAACTCTGGGCCTGGCTGTAAGTGATGATGACGAAATTGCAATGTTTGTTACCAGCAGAAATGTAGTCCATCTATTCAAAAGTGACTTGGTCACTATGCTGTCGTTTACTAAACCAGAAAACAGGGAAAAAGATTTTGACTCGCCAACTGGCGTAATGTTTGACAAAAACAGGAACATTTTAGTAGCAGACAGTGTTAACGGCTTCATTCACACATTCAGTCGAAAACTCCAATCTAGAGAGTACGAGTACAAAGGTAGAAAATTTGGGGGAAAAAAAGTCTCCTAGAGGCTTATCGATAGACAAAAATGGTCACATCATATCATAGTTGCTGATACCGAAAACAAGGTAATTGAGATAGTCACTCCTGAGGGTAATATCCTGAGGAAAATTGGTCCAGGCTTTTTTATCCGTCCCATGCACTGTGTGCAATGTGACAAATATTTTGTAGGTTCAGACACTTTTGACTATGCTATCAAGGTCTTCGATCAGGAGGGAGCCTTCCTTTACAAACTTGGGAAGAAGGGGGACGGGGTTGAGGAGTTCAGACTTCCACGTGCACGTTGTTTAGCAGTTGACAAGGTAGGACACTTGCTAGTCTGTGATGACGGTAACAACAGAATCCAAATGTTTGAACTGCAGGAATCGAGTGTAAAGTTGATAGGAACCATAGGAAAGGGGAGTAATTGCAAAGTGGAATTGCAACAACCCTTTTCGATGGGAGTTCTCAGTGATGGCCGAATTGTTGTTAATGACGTCGGCAACCGAGCGCTTGCTGATCTTGCCAAGCCGCGAGAAATACCTCCTGCCAGAGAACGTGGGTATTTTGAATGCCGCCCACTTTTATCACGTCATTGACCTCGACTGATCCCAATTAAATCAACCAATTAGAACGGACAATTTTCGCTCGAAATATAGGCGTAACTACGATCGTGTTACACTTTGTTGTTGTTGCATGCATGGCGGATAACGGAGAATTTGCGAAGGTAGATACGCCTAGACAGCTAGTTGAAGGAAGAAAAACCCAAGAGGAAAACGCTAACGACTTTTGTAAGTTGTGTGGTGTCAATCTGAAGATAAAAATTAATTCGGTAATTTTTTAGAAAATTACTACGCACATTTCCACGGAAAATTCGGAAAAATTGAAGACAAAAAAAAATCCTGCATCAGGAATGGCAGAAAACAAACTCCTGCAAACTGGAAATCCCCACTCCGTCACCTCTTAACATTTCTAATGGTGCGTGCGTGTCTAATGGTGCGTGCGTGCGTGTCACCAAAAAAAATTGCTAATCAAATAGTTAATGAGATTTTATGGTCTGTTTTGTCTATTTGTCAGTTTTCAGTTACATTTTGGACCATTTGTCAGTTGTCAGTTGACTATTGCACTGAGAGCTTTGTCGACATCTACATCCAATTGCTTTTTGTTGAGTGCTCAAGTGGCTGTGAGCAGTTGTGACCAGGGCTCGCGAACGCGCAGCTTTTATACACTGAGTGAGGCTGGTTCTGAAGAAACTGACCAATCAGAAGTTTAAATTTTGATCCGTTACGCATGGTCACCGCGTCTTAATGGTTGGTCGTATGTAAATCACGGATCGGAAAACAACTTTGAGTTTGTTAGGCAATTGTCAGAATACTGAAAAATTATCAGTAAATTTTAATGTCAACAAGTTTGTGCTTCGCTCTGAAGATGAGAGTTCAATGAAGCCTGATAGTGGAGTCTAGTTCATACGGTGGAAGTGTAAAGTTTAAGTCAAAGTTTTGTGATATTGTCACTTGACCCTTACCGTTTATAACTCCAAAATGTTGTTGTTAAATATGCGAAGGAACTTAAGCTCTGACCAGAAGGTCTTTAAGAGACTTGTCCTTCCTGTAGGCGACAATTGGCGGTTCAGAATATATTTGACCGAGTCTACTGGTCTCAGTTACAATGTTCCATAAGAACCTTTTTAGGTTAGGCGTAGCTGGGCTCAAAGTCGTGACGTAAGTCAAAACATTTCTGGATGTTTTTGTTTTGTAGAGCCTCGTTTCATAATGAGAGTTTACTTCGGCTAAAATATTTGCGACAAGTTCTCTAGGATTGCCTCGCTCGAGTAAACGAGTTAGAAATTCCAGCTTTCGTAACTCGAAAGTTTCTTTAACCGAGTTTGTTCCCAGTAAACGCAAAGTTTCTCCTTTAATAAAAACCCTTCTTAATACTGAGAAGGTGACTTTAAGAGAAGTGCGTATAATGAAACGTTTATGTAGGCTTGTAATGTTTTTGAACATCAAAAGTTTTGTTGTCAGCGACTGCGAGAATGGCGGCGACTAAATCGCAACTCTTGCTGTAGTGTACAACTTAATAGGCTGCTAAGGCCTGAGGTCGACGAATATTCCTTCATTTCCGTTGTCTCCAATGACCTTGCCCGTAAGTAGGGTATATCCCCGATTGACATTTTCTTTTACCACTTTCCCTCCCCAGGGCTTAAAGCGTAGCGAGCAAAACAGCATACTGGATCTATTCCGCTCCCGTCTCCCCTCCCCTCCGGCAGGCAGTGTACCTGGAGAGTCCGCGGCTGTTCAGTCCCATGCCACGACCGAGCAGGAATCGAGCAGAATCAAGAAACTGGAGGACTGATCAAGAAACCGTTCTAGCTTATTCCGTGATTTGGGAGTAGCCGGGGTTTGGGGGTTGGGGGATTTACGTCAACAACACGAACACTGCTACGGAATGCGTTGCGAGCTTGATGTTACGAACTCGTTGGGTTCCGTCAAAATGTTCCGTTTTTTTAGTATTTTAATTCCGGACTCATGAAAAATGAAGAGGTTATTTAACCCTTATTCATTCGTGAATCCGGGATCAAAACATTCCGAATTCGTGACAGATCCGGTTGTTGGGTTGAGCGAGAATTGAGGGCTAATTGAACCCCCGGCTTTTGGCGTCACCGAAATTGCTAAACAACGGACGTCACGAGATGCCTTTCGGAGATGCAAAGACTCGGAAAACTCTTCAATCGATATCAGGAGGGAGGGGCTGACTCTATTGTTTTCGAGTACCTGTCAGAGACCGACTCATCACTGCCAGTGTGACGTCACATAGCAACAAGTCGAAGCTTCGCTCGGCTTGCCCAGATTTGGCGTCGGGACTCCATTGAATTCAAACAAAAAAAAAGGATAATACAAGCTATTATTGCGCTATTATTCAATCATAAGTGTGCAAGCGCAGTACAACTGTTTGCTGTTTTGTGTGCGTTTTGGGTCCAAATTTTATTGAGAACAAATCGGGTCAAGTGGGGTTACCGCCATCTTGACGTCCGGTCAAGTAAAGGCCACCCAAAACGCCCGCCGTTTTCTCTTCAAGTTTTCAACAGAAGTACCTCATGATAGGAGGTTTTGTTCCTTTTTGATATAACTTTCTAGCCATTGTTAGTTTTTCTCAATGTGATGAGTCATTTTGCTCAACAATCCTTTTGAGAGCGAGGGTGTATTCTTGCGTGTTATACTTTGTTGGATTGGTGAAAAGTCATGAGTGTCTATGTTTACGATTGCGGGGCATTAAACGCTTGCTCCAGTAGTCCCGCAGTGGTGTTGTATTTTATGGGTTGATGAACGTAAGGCGAGTAAAACTATTGCTATGAAAGAAAGACGAGTACAACTATTGCTCCCGCAGTCCCGCAGTGGAAAAATGAATATTAAAACTCCGGGTTTCGGCTCATGGACTATAGCATAAAGTATTTTCATGCGTAGCGCGCTTCTTTCGGCTCATGTATTTTAGAACGAGGCATATCCATGTGTAGCACGCTTGTTTCGTGTATACATCAGGTTTTTCTCTTTTGTTTCAATATGCAAATATTTATTTACTGCTGGACTACGGGAGCAGGCATTTAATGTCACGTAATCGTGGCCGGGTATTCTGAAGTTTAGCTCTTCTTCTCCAAATGTTATTAACTTTGAAGGGATTGTTGAGACGAACCATAAGAACTGAAGGCTTAATTCTCAGCACAGAGTAAACTTACCAAACCTCCTATTCTGGGATCAGGACATCTCCGCATTTCTGCGGGGGTTTAATCCATTAAACTTTGTCGACGCCTCGGCCACTTGTTAGTATGTTTCTACTCAAAATATGAGGCTTTCGAATAACTTATCCAACCGAAAATTACTGCAAAGAAGTCTTTTATATATTTTGAATCCCGGGTAACATTGATCAAAGTAATCGAATCATCAAAAAGTTTGAAATTTCCACATATCTTTCAGTTAACGAACCAAAAAAAATTGGCCGCCATCTAAAATCACCGGTGTATGACGTGACGTCATACTGGTAGTTGTGACTAAACCACTGATTTGCCTGGAGACACCCTCTCCCTCCTGATCGATATCAACGTCCTGGATTAAGTCTTGAATTCTTGAGTTCTTGGGACAAACATAATTGTAAATAAGCTTAATTTTGAAAAAGAAGATATAACGGAAAATTCCATTCCAATGCTTCTAAGAAAAGTTTCCTAAAATCTGGGCTGGTAGACTCATTTTATTTAAAATGACAAACATATGTTGTCACGAATTAAATGTCTAACTCCCCCTGCTACACAGAGGCTCCCAAGGTGATCATAGAAGGGCGCAGGAGAAGGGGAGGGGGTGGGGGAAGGGAGTTTCTCTTTCCGTCGTGCAGTACACACGCCCTTTATTTTTCTCCCCAATCTTCGCACGTTCGCTCATATGCGGAATACACAGGAATAAAATTTAAAAATTAAGGTAAAACTCCATTCTCGTTCTACAAATTGCACCTGAACGTTTTAGTTCGCCAATGCTGTATTAAACTGTACTATATGGGAAAACTTTTCATTTTCAGTGATGAGAATATAATAGTACAGAGTGCTTCTGTAGTTTAACTCTTGGTCCATAAATACCGAATCTCTTAAATATATATTTTCATGAAAAATGGGATGCTAGATTCTGTTTGTTTTACTCGTAATTGTACATATGACTGCATACACCAAACAAAAACTGTATATTTTTTTTAGGGTAGAGAGGGAGTAGGGTGGAGAGGGAGGGAATTGTAGGGTTTAGGGGGGTGTAGAGGAGATAAGAAAGTTATTGATATTTATAAGTTCATGGGTTCGAATCTAGAAAAGTATGCGTTGCAAAGAAAGAATTTACTTTGTAGATGCCAAGGGAGACTCGGACTTTTGTCATTCGCTTGTACGGGCGACAGTGTGTTTGGGAAAGTAAGAAACTACATTTTCGGCTAAGGGAGTGCCGCGAGGTTGTTGAAAGACTGAGGAGGAAGGGGTACTTCCGAACTTGTTGATGCATGTTACTTTACCTATCTTACCTCTCTTTAACCTCTCGCGTTCGCGCTCGTTCAACTACCCCGACTAACGTCAGAGAAAATACAGGCTTTGTTAAGGAACAATAAGAGACCTTGTTTCAGCGCATTTTTCAAACATTTCGAAGATTCTTCAAAACTACTCTACTTCTAATCATATCTTGAAATCTCTTCTCAGTGTTTGGAAATGTGACTAGATACCAAAACAATTTCTCTAGAAGAGAATGCTAATTTAATAAGCGATACATTGGGTTGAACTATCGATATTTCCATACCGTGGACTAGAAAGTCTTGTCTTATACTTGTTTGCAGTCTTCGTAGCGCGGTTTTGTTTTACATACGTGTATTCAGGAAGATCTTTGATTCAGACCTTGCAACCCGAAGGACGATATCATTGCTTCTACGCCATTATTGCCCTCTTTACAGTTGGTGGAGTTTTGGTACTTGTTCCTAACTATTTCCAACTCTTTAAATGTGTAGTTTGGTTCTAAGTACAGAATTTTGCTGTAGAAAACCATGGCACACGACGCCGTTTGTTCTGGATATACTGCGATCAAAACAACTTTTTGCAAGCTCCCTAGAATATGCAAATAAGCACCAAAAAACTCTGGAGAGTAGGAAAGAGGCAATTTTTAAAGTAATTTTTAAATGTCACGCCTCACCTATCCTGTGAAGCTAAGGAAAAACAGAAGAAAAGTCCAATTCCGTTTAAAGCAAAATGTACTAGAGCTTGGAAATGGAGGACACTAAAAGCAACATCCCTTCAAATCAAACAAAAAAGGTTACTGTTCAAAGTCCATAACTTAATTACTTTAAAGGAACAGAATTTAGCTTTAATTTACAAACTACAATGCGATATCCATACGCAGTATTACAAAGACAGAAACTCAGTCATCTCCACCTCTACAAAATCTTCATCATCCATTCATTCATCCGACATTCAACATGCTATCAACCTTCTTAAAGATAACAATGCATCACTTCAAAAAAGAATCATCAATATCAAGCTTTCTCAACGTACTTCTCACTCCAACAGAATCTCTTTCCTCAAAAACTACCACAAAGGACACAAACTAAAGGTTCTACTCAACAAAGCTAATACTATCTACAGGCAATTCATCAACCTCTTCACCTCAAGATTCAATCTCTTCTATACTAATGTCGCTAATCTCATGAATCTGGATCTTCAACTTCAACGTTCTGAACTAATTAACAAAGAAAAGGACAAACTATCATCGACCAACAAAATCCACAATTTCACCACAACGTCTTTATCACCAGAAACCATCTCATTACTTAACAAGGGCACCAATTTTATTCCTACTACCTCCACTTCAAGTACATCTTCACTAACCCGCACTATACTCTCCGAAGTCAACACCACTCTCTGTTCCATCATCCACAAGAAAAACTATCAGCCTCAACTCAAGCCATCTACATCTCGAAGAACTTCACACCGCTTTAAACCTTATTCAACACATTCTCGTCCACTCACTCTCCTAAAGCAAGAACAAACTAGACTTAATTTTAATTTACATCTTATTGACTATGTTCAAAATACCGTTTCATATTCTAAGGAAATCCTACAATCTTTTAATTTACGTTCAATTGTTAATTGTAATCTCCATAACTAACATCACCCCACAAACTACATCTCACATTACTAACCTACAGAAAGACAATGACATTATACTTATTATGACTGACAAAAAGATGGGTTGGGCCTTAGTACCCATCTCATGGTTTTCTACAGAATACAACCGACATTTTTCCGACATCACGACCTACAAACGCATTGATAATTTCGACATTTCAAATACTGTTACAAACTCCAACAGATTACTCAACAAACTTAAACAACGTTTTTCTACTATTATTTCTAACCGTAACAACCAACATTTACTTGACTCTATACCACAAGACCAACTACACCTACCCTACATGAAACTACTACCTAAAGTACACAAACTAGACAGACCTGCTTCACACAACAACATTACAGAACTTACAGGACGACCCATTATCACCGCACACAGTTGGACAACATCAAACCCTTCACGACTACTTGGAACTGAACTAGACAATATTATTTTACAACTGAAAGATTTTTTTAAAGAACGAGACATCATTTTCCCTTTAATTTACAACTCCACAGACTTACTGAATTTATTAGACAAACAATACATCACTGACATGGACGACCTTTGTTTCACGACCTTTGACTTTACCTCACTTTACACCAACATCACTTACCATGACACTATTCATGCTATCATTACGAGCTGCAAACTGCTTAACCTGCCAATTTTTTATAGGGATTATTTGCTTAACCTAAATAATTTTATTAACCAACGCAATTTTTTTGCTGCTGGTAATTCCACCTACCAGCAAATTAAAGGGGTCGCTATGGGAAGCTACCATAGCCGGCAAATTGCGGACCTCGTGCTTTTACTAAGCGAATTTTCTTTTTTTAACAAGACTAATTGCTTGGCTAATATTCTAATTTTTTGTCGCTACATAGATGATGGTTTTATGCTTACTAATAAAGCTGACCTATCTAACATCATTACTAATCTTTGCAGCTCGTACCCTTCACAAATACCCATCACTTTCACCTCCAATCACAACACAACACATTACCTGGACCTCATTTTATCATTCAACCACTTCACCATCATGAATCACAAAGTTCACTATCAAGTATACCAAAAACCACATCACAAATACATGTATCCACATTTTTCATCCAATCATCCACAACACATTTTCACTGGTATCATAAAAACTGAGACAATACGATACAGTAGACTTTCTGCGACCCCAGACGACTACAACTTTATACACAAACTGTTCTCCCTACGACTAATTGCTTTGGACTATCCTGACAAACTGATCTCTGAACACTCCTTTCCCTGGCTTACACTGACTGCCCACAGACGACGTCTTAAAGATAAACAAACTGACAAACAAAAACCGACTGTTTACTACAAAACTTTATACAACAAAGACAAACGGACCGACAAAATTGTCACTAACATTCTACGTAAATACCACACACCTAACATACCAAACCTTACAAAGACATACCGTAATTCCACAAAACTTCACACACTACTCCTTACCAATAAAATACTTCACCAAAAATTAGTCATCCATCAAAATTCATCTACAGATTTAATTTAGTTAATTTAAACAAAAAAATTTTTTTTTCTATCATTATCATGCTATTATCACCAGATTTAAGAGATATCACGAATGAAACACATAATATTGATTTTTATCTATTTTGGCTACACTTTTTTAATTCCCGATGCCATCATATTCTTTGTTTCATACGTTTTTCAGGTTAAGATGAAAGACGAACATGTCTATATGTAAGACAAACATGTCTATATGAAATATTTTCAATCTAGTTTACTCACTTAGTTTGAGTGTGCCAGCAATAGAGCAAAATTATTATTGACATAATCTTTCCATGTATGGATCATAGTAATTTTCCAACCATGTTTTAGTACAATATCAATTTTCGCCAATTCCTGTGTTCTCATTACATTCTGTGCATGACATCACTGTAATTTAACTCGATTGATGCTAAGCTTAACCTTATGTAAGCTTACATGTACATAGTAATAGAGAATTTTGCTTAGATTTGTTGTATTCGGTTTACTCTACAACGAAGATTTCGCTTACGATTTAGGATATAATTTTATCATTTCCACGCCATATTTCTTAAATAAAGTTTCATTACTAACCTTTTGTTTGTTTTAGAACGATAAATCATTGATTTGAAATCTTTCGCTCACATACCGGTTGGCCAGTGCGCAGCGGTTTTCCATCGATTTCGAAGGTTCCGTTTACGGGAGTTGTTCCTCGGCCCTCCACGTTGACAATTCCTTCAGGACAAGCTTTTGTTTTACCCCTTGCCCATTGTATAAATTACCTTTACTGTAATAAAATTGTTCATCGAAGCCTAAATCCTTCCATCGGGTCGCCATTCTTTGAATGAAACCCTTCGTGACTGTACCATAATCCTTTTCAAGCCACAATTTCATACGTCATTAGTAATCACGCAATCAAGTATGGCGCAATCATTGCGTCAATCTAGAAACATTTTTATTTTTACGGTCTTCAGTTACTTCAAAGGGTTTCCTTTGCGGGTTTCTTTTCCTTTCAAGGGTTTTTTCCTATCAAGTGTTTATTCCTCTGAACGTAAGTACCTTTTTTATTGTCTTTTACACTGATACACAAAATTTTATTTTATTTTAATAGGGCTTTTATTATTTAATTATATATCAATCCCCAGGAGGGCTGTTTCCACCTGCGGGATAATGCGCTTCGGCTTTTTCGGCTTTTTCGGCTTTTCGGTACAGATTCAGTTTTCTTTTCAGCTTTAAATGGGAACATTTCATTCAAAAAAAGTTTTTCACTTTCCTTTACGGGCCTCGTTAGAACTTTCATTACGAAGAAAAATATTTTTTCGTCTACAAAGTTCGTTTTTACGGAGAGTCACAAATTCTTCTTCAATATCTTTTCCTTTTCTCTTCCACCGGACTCGACACGGGGGTGTCGGGCAAAGGTCTGGTACCGGACTAGAAACACCCCTGCTCGGTTGGGCTTTGCCCCTGAAGATTCTCAACCATGTGAGCCTTGGTGTCGATGTTCCTGTCTTTTTCCACCCGGGTGATGTTACATCTTTTTCTTATTTCTTCTCTTGAATTCGATATCCTCTCAGTGGTTACCTAATACATAATTCAATTACAAATCTATTAGTCATTCAGACGCTGCTTTTCGATTTGGGTAGCACACAGTCTCAAATTTTAGACTGTGCAGGGTTTTGTCCGCCCCTGCCCTTTTGCCAGGACCGGGTGGCTGTTGGCCCAACAGCCTAGTACCCGATTTAGGGTCCCTCGCTCAGGGTTACGAGTTACCCCCTTTTATTACTTTCTTTGGGAATTTTTGTATAATTTTCCTGTATCTTTTCGAATTATGTTGTAAATTTTTAACCCTCAAGTTATTTTGAATATAAAATTTTATGAATTATTTTGAAAAAATATTTTTCTGAATTTTTCCACCTCAAGTTATTTTGATTATGTTAATTTTTTCAGTTTCAAATTCATTTAGATATGATTAAAACAAACAAAATATAAGCAAATTACCTCTAACATTTAATTTGAATACAGCACTAAATTGAATGTATAAGAGAGATTTCCCTTACAAAAGAAATAATTTCACAACTCATCAAAAACAAAAATTCACAAAACAATTTTACAACTCAGTTCTTAAAAATTTTTTTCTAGGTCAATAGTTTCTGACCATCAACTTGGGATGTGAATTTTAAGGTGAACTTTCAATGACATCATCCTTCAATTCCCATACACAGTATATAGGTTTCTCTTAATACATACTTTTCAAATCTGTTTCATACTGCTTATTTAATTTCTTTTGTAAAAATTTTTCACATGTAAATTTTGTAACCAAAAATTTTTACTTAACCCAGTTCCCTGTGGTTATGGACCAATTTTCTGCTACTGAAATTTTCAACTCATCTATACGAGATCTACCCAGGCCAAGATTAATCCAAAAAAGAAGGAATTTACTTACTCTGTTAAATGGAGATGCTTTTTACCCATTATCCACCTGGCCACAAGACATCCAACAATTATTTTGGAAGAAACCCATTGGAGATACCGACACATTTAAGCTGATGCTGTTTTTCCTGGGTAATGGCTGTTCAAAGCATCTGATAACAGAATGGATTCTTACATCTCAACATTGGACCACACTACAAAAAGGAATCAAGAGAGCAAGACAAATGAACTTTATTAATGACAACTTGGACTCTAAAGCTAATATTTGGTTCTATTATGATATTTATCATGCCACATGGCTATTTCTCAATGGAGAATTCAGAAATACCAATAATCTATAAGTTTTGAATAATATAGATCCCATATTTTGAGAGCAAAGATACCAATAATCTGTAAATTCAGATTCATATAGATCACATTTTTTCCAGAACGAAAAATACTGTAAAAATGTTTTTTCTTTTTAACAACAAGAGGGTATTAAGTTTTTAAATGCTATTTGTAATTTTTATGCAATGTTTCCATCACATTAAATCACTTAAACTTACATCTTTGGGTCTATGTATTTTAATTGTAACTTTTATGTTTCAAATTGATATCCCTTGGGTAAAATTTTGGGTTTCAAACATATACACATCAAATTTTCTAAGTCAATTTGGACAATTTTCCTTTTTATTTCCCTCATCCCAAATTTAATCACTAACTTTAATTACCAATTTTAACCTCCCTCTTTCTTTTTTAACCACTCCATGCTAATCACTCCATGCTAATCTCTCCTTTATATAATTATTATTATCATTATTGTTGCACTGCCTTGTGGTTGACGTGGCTGCTTTGCAGTTTGTTGGTCCCTCAACGTGAGTGTATTCTTTAACACCTGACAAATTTTGACTAAATTTTATTTCCTGTTATTTTCAATTTTCTACTTACAACAGTTCCTGTACATACATCCACCCCTAGACATAATACCCACTGTTTCAGTGGAGATTTGGAGAACCCTTTTATTAGGGATCCCATACTTTTACACCTGAAATGCCACAAAGGTTGCTAGATATATCTACTGCAATAAATGATTTTTTATACAAACAAGTGATATATCGAACGTGGCCTATTATTTTGCGTCATTTTCAAAATCGCAAATGATGACGTCACGATTATCACGTGATTTTCCTGACCGAGTTTTCCTCAAACACAAATCCAAAATGATCAGTGATTGTTTCGCTTTCAGATTTCTCCGGCGTAGTGTGAACGCGGCCAGTAGAGATCTTTGTTCTGACACAAAGAGCTTTTGTCTAATAACAAAAGGGCAACCATTCACGTCACAATTATTCAAGATGGCGCCCGGGAACTTTGAAAACAAAAATAACGATTCTATAATTCATGTATTTAAGGTAAACGCGCTTTGTTAGTTAAAACTTCAAACAAATTTGGTCCTTAAAATCATTTCGTGTGATTTGAAGTGAACTTTTTGTCAGAGTGGAGGTTTCTTTTAAAGAAACGCACCCTGAGTCACGTTAGTGTCCCAATTCAATCCTGAAGGAGTTAAACTCTTTTGTAATGCAAAAACGTTCTTTTGTTACATTAAACAAGTATGGCCGCTGGTCACATAAGTGGATACTCTCTATTTTACTTTGTAACTGGATTCCCATTTATTTGGAACTATCCACTGTGTCTGTCGGTATTAAAACTTGCCCTTGCTGAATATGCTACGAACGCGTTCAATTCCAAATACAAATAATTAGGCGTTGTGGTTCACGGTTTCCAGTCCAAGCAGAAGTTGGTTATTTCACGTTGCTGTTTTGCGGAGGGCGACAAAATACTTTATTATATGGCTACAATAGGACGTGCGCTCTGATTGGCTGCTGGGCGGGCAAGATTTTTTTGTAATGACCGGACACTATGAAAATTTCTCTCGGCTGAACGGCTGTTTTGAGTTGTGAGTAAAAGCTACGAGCGTGTGGTCCCCGGGGGGGGTACTTGGGTCAATTTTTGCTGGGTATGTGCCGCTGGCCTCTCAGAACCCCTACCCCATTATAGTCTATTCTGTGACCAATTACAGACCCCATCTTAGTCACTTTTGGGCAAATGTAATTTTCGCGATCCCAACTTAGTCACTTTTTGATAAAGCCTTTTAAGTAAGGCACCCTAAAACGAGTTGACACGTTTGTTAAATTGAATGTAGAACACTTTACTTTTCACCTACAACACAAACATTCTGGTAATGTTAACCGTAAGTATTTACAAACATACCGCCATCTTTAGTTGAAATGCAAACATTCTTCTTTAACGGGAACGTCATAATGGATTCTCACATGAATAAAAACAAATTACGATTTATAACTTATAGATCAGAAGATTCAAACTCCTAATAAAGATATTGGCAAGACCGTTTTATGCCGGTGTAAATGTCACGTTGAAAGCTAACAATTCCCAAGAGAAACAGATCAAACGCTTGCTAATCCAAAAGAAGATCCAAGTTGTGTTAACTTCGATGGACAATAACAACGCAGAATAGCCGGAAAATAAATGCCGTGGCACAGATGTTTTGTTGGACTTTGTTCTGGACCCAGGGGTTCTGTACTGTGCAAGTTGTTAATGTTTAAGTTGTGATGTCATGAACGGAATTCAATGCGAGCCGACTGTTAAATATAAAAACAACAGCACGAACCATTTTTTAACCGAGAATCTTCCAACTTTTAAATTCCTGCTTACCAGAATTTTCTTATCCCAGAAATCTCGAAAATGTGCGACCCCATTCTAGTAACTCTACTAAAAATGTAACCCCATTATAGTCGATCCAGTCGTGAAAATGCGACCCCATCCAGCGGCACATCCCTATTAGCCCCTTATAAGGGAGTACCCCCCCGGGGTGTGGTCGAAAACAACAAAAATTATGGGCAAAGAACAACTATTTTTCAATAACTGAAAGAAAAACTAGCATACAGATACTTGTTTAGTATGAGCGACAAAAGAGATGACCTCGAATGATCTCTTGCGCACGCAAGCGGAACTTTTTAACCTCGTCCGTTTGGTCATTACAGGGAAATCTCAGACCTCGGCCTTGATGTATTGAGCTCGCTATCGCTCGGTCAATACAAAAAGGCCTCGGTCTGAGATTTCCCTATAATGACCTCACTCTCGGTTAAGAAGTGGTATGTACCAAGATTTATAACGTACGTGCACAGCCATTGTGTTGCACATTAAAACGTTTTTTTGGTGCCGTTCTCGTTGCCATTGCCGTCGTGTTTTTGTGTAATCACCCTAGGTGATGACGGAAGAAGACGCATCATGATTTAAATTGCATCTTCAAATTTTAATATTCGTCGACATAAATGATTTGCTTAACAACTCAGATATGAGATCTGGTTAGTATGTCTATCGTTTATGAGGCTAGCTCTGATAATGTTTATAGAGATCGCTCATTTACCCACAGAAAGGGAATTTCTGTATCGCCGTAGAAGATATACACGCAGAGAGAATGGCCATTTCACATCATTGATATGCAAGGGCTACGGGTCAATAAATGAATGGGATCATTGCCCTATGGTCCTTGAGGGAGAAGGGTCCAATTGTTTTAGTATCATCCAACTAGTCGGACAGAAACGGTAAAAAATAAAGTTAGCAAATGCAAGCTCAAGAAATATTATTTGGGAATAAAGGAAAGAAATCGGCGAATTTCGCTACTCAAGGACTATTTCTAACCGTCCTCTAGTAGCGTAGCGAATTAAAATGTCACGATTTGTATCAGTCCACTAGCTTGGTGATACTAAATAGAGTTAAAGCTTTCGACTGTCAGACTAAAGCCTCCGATGAAAATTAAAGTGACAGCTACAAATATATACAAAAATAAGTAGGACTATACAAAGAATACATTAACATGGAAAACAAATAAATGTGTCAATAAATTAATTCTTCTTTTTTTAAAGAATAGAGTGTTGATTAGTGAGCGGCCTTGAATTGTTATCTGCATGATTTATCGAAGCGGTGTGCTATGATTCTAGCGTCTCGCGAATACGGGAAGAACCCTTGTCAATTGTTTTTCAAAAGAACAGAGTATTGCACTGATTCAGTTAGGGAGCGGCCTTGAATTTTTTTTCCAGAAATTCGAAAATCCAGATTAAACTGTCACTGGTAGAGTTTAAAAGTAATGATTTTGGACCTGCATGTAGAAAACTAGTATTCGTAGTCCAGGTTGTCCCAGAAATATTATTATCCAGATAAAACTGGTACTTCAATAGTTTCAAACGATTTCTTTCGGCCACACCTAGAGAAAGCCATTACTCGTACGCTCTTCCCTTGGCAAAGAGGGTTTTAACCTGGTTTTGACAACTAGAAATCGAAGGCAGCCATCTTTGCACACAATTCGAGATTTACTTACCCAGATCTCATTGAAGTCCGTTATCTTCTCTCGATCCTTCATTGACAATCTGACCTCTCAACCCCTCGTTGTTATTCGCTCTTTTATACGCGTCACAACTAAAGCGCATGCGTACAAGTTTGTAACACTCCGGGGAAAAAAGTTATGTTTCCCTATACGACAACTATTGAAGCTTACATCACACAGGTAAATGAAACAAAGAAAGTGTTTACATAAGAAAAGAGTTGAACTCCCACACGATTGGTTTGGTATACCAACTTGGCCGCTGTTTCATTGTTTTGGAACACCAATATGGCTGCTATGACATCATATGCGTGCGTTCCTTACAGCCACTTTTATTGAAGGAAAATATTCTATTCTGAAATGATCTGTTGGAATGTCAAGAGCACATTCATTTTGTAACATTTTTCACTATGTGGAATCTCACATACTCAACTGTATGCGATTCTCAAAATTAAACGCATAACATTACTTTTGCAAGGTGCACGTGGGCGGTGAACGGGGTAATTGGCCAGCCTATTTTCTCGCTCACCCCTTCCCCCTAAAAAAAAAAAAATTAATACGTGCAGTAGAAAAAAGTCATACTTACATGTAAAGTACGTTAGTGCACGAAATCATTTCTCAAAGAGTGAACGATAATCCTTTCGAAAATAGTTGATAAATTAAAAACCGAAACTAATATGCTATCCGTTATGACATCTCAAAATATCAAAACACATGCATATTAAATGAGAAAGTTGGTTTTGGTGCGGGTCGTCACGAGGCTCTTCGGAACGTCTCACAGGATTGGCTGAGAAAATGATATACAAACAATAGTAACAATGGACCCTAGGCCTAAAACAGTAGAACTTCGTGCTAACAAGGTCCGATAAAATTCGGAGGTTATAGAACTGCTTCATGAGAACAGAGTGTGGCACTGCGACAACAAATAATTAGCTAATAATCAATATATAATCGCGCTGAAAATTTTTCCGATTTCAACTATTAGTTTGCATTCCTCGGATTTTATAACAGTGCGGCAACGCAATGCCATTGTCATATATTTCAATGATTGTCATTAAATGAACAGCCAGATGAGAAGGTAGGACATTGCTCCAGCAGAAAAAAAACAACAGACACAGTGATATTGGAAGGACAAGCGTTACATAGTGGCGAAGAAAACGAATGAAAAGGAAGAATTACTTGGATACTGTAAGCTACGAAACTAAGTGTAAACAAAATACTAGAGAAAATTAAGCTCGCCAGGTGCGAGCGGGAAATTCAAATCGCAAAGGGAAATTCTTATCGAGAAGTTGTTAAAAGAAACGCAGAAAAAGATGGAAGAAGTGCGTCGTATTGATGAAGAATGCAAAGAAGTGTGCAATCAGGAAACTGAAGTAGAAAATGATGTCACTCAATTTCTTCCAAGCGATCCATGACTGTCTTGAGGAGAAGAAAGAAAAAATCCTGTCTGCAATGAGAGAGGAGTCAGTAAAATCGCGTGCACTACTACAGAGGCAAAAAGCGCTTATTCACAATCAAGAAAAGGTGTATCGATTTGCAGTTCTGATGCTCACCACAAGTGATGAGGTTGTAGACCTCAAGAAATCATTAGACACGATCGTAATTGAGGTAAAGAAAGAAATACAAGCTTATTGTGTCTCCGAAAGGAAACCGTTGAAGATAAACTTTGTGAAAGCTCAAGAGTCTTTGGACATTCTCATCAAGGCAAAAGGAATGGGCTTTTTACAATTACAAAGTGACACCATTGCAGATCAGTCCCTTGCCGAAGGTAGTGGAACCAAGGAGGCGACTGTTTGGCTTCGCGCAGAATTTACTTCGACCGCGAGGAATTCTGGAGGAGATCCGCGCTACAATAAAATGGGTTAAACAACAGTGGAGGACAAAGATTAAGATGGGCAAGACATCGTGACAGGAGTACACATTCAAGATTTTGACGATGGTGCATACAAAGTCGGCTATTTTGTCAAAAAAGCCGGAGAAGTTTAGGCGTCAGTAAAGGTAATTAATTTATAGGAGATAAATATATATTGAAATTCAACTGAATTATTTTATTAAGGGTTGCTTTTTCCGTAAAGTACTTTGCTTTCATCTGTTGATGAATATTTTTGATTAGAAGACAAAGTTCTGAAAACCCCTTGAAAATATTATGTTGTTGTGTGTGAAACATTTGGGGCGTGCGCAACCTATGATATTTATTGTAAGCATTAAGTTAAGAAAGTCTATTAAATTATTGGTGTAGCAAATTAATTCGAAATCACTTCACTTCGTACCACGCACCCTAATTTACTGCGCTGCCTTTTGTAAGGTAAACATGGATAGATGTTGCGCACCTTGCATACAACGTGAGCTTGTGGAATAACAACCTACACTGGATATTGGTAAAAACTGTAAAGTTGATCTGGCTGTGACTTAATACAATTAATTATTTGTTTGGGTGTAATATTTTATCTTGCACCCACCAGGAATAGTCCTTTATCTTACTGCGGGTGACAGTCATATATTTGCCTATTTCGTTTGTCAGAGAAGTTTAATTAAATTGTGGTATTTGTTGTTGTAGGTTAATGGAGAGCGGGATATTCATGGGAGCCCTTTTCCAGTTCAAGTCAAACCTAGACAGTTTGAGGAAGAATTGGCATTTAGGCAAACAGATGGAGAGGGAACAGAACGCTGGGGCTTGGCTGTAAGTTGTGATGACGAAATTGCAATGACTGTTACAAGAAGAAACACAGTCCATCTATTCAAAAGTGACATGGTCACTACGCTCTCGTTTACTAAACCAGAAAACGGGGAAAAGATTTTGACTCGCCATATGGTATAACGTTTGACAAAAACAGCAACATTTTAGTTGCAGACGGCACTAACGGCTTCATTCACACTTTCAGTCGAAAACTCCAATCTAGAGAGCACGAGTACAAAGGTAGAAAATTTGGAGAAAAAGAAAGTCTCCTAGAGGCTTATCGATAGACAAAAATGGTCACATCATATCATAGTTGCTGATACCGAAAACAAGGTAATTGAGATAGTCACTCCTGAGGGTAATATCCTGAGGAAAATTGGTCCAGGCTTTTTTATCCATCCCATGCACTGTGTGCAATGTGACAAATATTTTGTAGGTTCAGACACTTTTGACTATGCTATCAAGGTCTTCGATCAGGAGGGAGCCTTCCTTTACAAACTTGGGAAGAAGGGGGACGGGGTTGAAGAGTTCAGACTTCCACGTGCACGTTGTTTAGCAGTTGACAAGGTAGGACACTTGCTAGTCTGTGATGACGGTAACAACAGAATCCAAATGTTTGAACTGCAGGAATCGAGTGTAAAGTTGATAGGAACCATAGGAAAGGGGAGTAATTGCAAAGTGGAATTGCAACAACCCTTTTCGATGGGAGTTCTCAGTGATGGCCGAATTGTTGTTAATGACGTCGGCAACCGAGCGCTTGCTGAGCTTGCCAAGCCGCGAGAAATACCTCCTGCCAGAGAACGTGGGTATTTTGAATGCCGCCCACTTTTATAATTATCACGTCATTGACCTCGACTGATCCCAATTAAATCAACCAATTAGAACGGACAATTTTCGCTCGAAATATAGGCGTAACTACGATCGTGTTACACTTTGTTGTTGTTGCATGCATGGCGGATAACGGAGAATTTGCGAAGGTAGATACGCCTAGACAGCTAGTTGAAGGAAGAAAAACCCAAGAGGAAAACGTTAACGACTTTTGTAAGTTGTGTGGTGTCAATCTGAAGATAAAAATTAATTCGGTAATTTTTTAGAAAATTACTACGTACATTTCCACCGAAAATTCGGAAAAACTGAAGACAAAAAAAAATCCTGCATCAGGAATGGCAGAAAACAAACTCCTGCAAACTGGAAATCCCCACTCTGTCACCTCTTAACATTTCTAATGGTGCGTGCGTGCGTGCGTGCGTGCGTGTCAACAAAAAAAATTGCTAATCAAATAGTTAATGAGATTTTATGGTCTGTTTTGTCTATTTGTCAGTTTTCAGCTACATTTTGGACCATTTGTCAGTTGTCAGTTGACTATTGCACTGAGAGCTTTGTCGACATCTACATCCAATTGCTTTTTGTTGAGTGCTCAAGTGGCTGTGAGCAGTTGTGACCAGGGCTCGCGAACGCGCAGCTTTTATACACTGAGTGAGGCTGGTTCTGAAGAAACTGACCAATCAGAAGTTTAAATTTTGATCCGTTACGCATGGTCACCGCGTCTTAATGGTTGGTCGTATGTAAATCACGGATCGGAAAACAACTTTGAGTTTGTTAGGCAATTGTCAGAATACTGAAAAATTATCAGTAAATTTTAATGTCAACAAGTTTGTGGTTCGTTCTGAAGATGAGAGTTCAATGAAGCCTGATAGTGGGGTCTAGTTCATACGGTGGTAGTGTAAAGTTTAAGTCAAAGTTTTGTGATATTGTCACTTGACCCTTACCGTTTATAACTCCAAAATGTTGTTGTTAAATATGCGAAGGAACCTTAGCTCTGACCAGAAGGTCTTTAAGAGACTTGTCCTTCCTGTAGGCGACAATTGGCGGTTCAGAATATATTTGACCGAGTCTACTGGTCTCAGTTACAATGTTCCATAAGAACCTTTTTAGGTTAGGCGTAGCTGGGCTCAAAGTCGTGACGTAAGTCAAAACATTTCTGGATGTTTTTGTTTTGTAGAGCCTCGTTTCATAATGAGAGTTTACTTCGGCTAAAATATTTGCGACGAGTTCTCTAGGATTGCCTCGCTCGAGTAAACGAGTTAGAAATTCTAGCTTTCGTAACTCGAAAGTTTCTTTAACCGAGTTTGTTCCCAGTAAACGCAAAGTTTCTCCTTTAATAAAGACCCTTCTTAATACTGAGAAGGTGACTTTAAGGGAAGTGCGTTTAATGAAACGTTTATGTAGGCTTGTAATGTTTTTGAACATCAAAAGTTTTGTTGTCAGCAACTGCGAGAATGGCGGCGACTAAATCGCAACTCTTGTTGTAGTGTACAACTTAATAGACTGCTAAGGCCTGAAGTCGACGAATATTCCTTCATTTCCGTTGTCCCCAATGACCTTGCCTGTAAGTAGGGTATGTCCCCGATTGACATTTTCTTTTACCACTTTCCCTCCCCAGGGCTTAAAGCGGAGCGAGCAACACCGCATACTGGATCTATTCCGCTCCCGTCTCCACTCCCCTCCGGCAGGCAGTGTACCTGGAGAGTCCGCGGCTGTTCAGTCCCATGCCACGACCGAGCAGGAATCGAGCAGAATCAAGAAACTGGAGAGACTGATCAAGAAACCGTTCTAGCTTATTCCGTGATTTGGGAGTAGCCGGGGTTTGGGGGTTGGGGGATTTACGTCAACAACACGAACACTGCTATGGAATGCGTTGCGAGCTTGATGTTACGAACTCGTTGGGTTTCGTCAAAATGTTCCGTTTTTTTAGTCGGGCGAGGCCGACTTTAAATTTACCCTGCATTTCTCCACAAAACTTAGTCACGTGCAATGGGGAATACCGCAGATCCGTCATAAAGGTTCAACCTTCTTTCCACGATGTCGAAGTCGATTGCGGACACGTCGAATATCTGAACAAATGGTGTAATCTTTTCTACGCTCAAACATAGACCCACACACCGCTCGCGGTAGATCCACTAAAGAAGATGGCGTGTGTAATGAGCATATATTTCGAAACGGGTCGTTCCGCGAACTCAAAATAGCAAAAAAATCAAATGATTTAGCAGATTTCGTGAAGGTCTTATACCAGAATCATGCCAGAAATCAAATGAGTTCTCAGTGAACAGAAAATGTGGACAGAATGTTGCTACAGACGACAGAAGAATATTTACTGATAAAGGCAAGGTGCGCCGTATTCAAACTCTAGGAAACGACAACAAAGATGCCATGTTGGACTGCGAAAGTGGCTTTCATCAGAGTGAGGATATACGTAAGCTTAATTGTCATAAGCTTAGGTCTAGTCATGTAACGTCTATCTTGATTACTAAGCTTACATTCGCAATATTTTTGCTCAAACTGAGTACATTTATATCCGCTGCTATTTTTCTCTTTGTTTCATTCGTTTTGTCGCTTTTTTGCGAATATTATATTATTGAAAGTGTCTAGACAGTGTTTTCAAAATACTCCATACCCGGCAGTCTGAAATTATTCAAGAATTATAATTAAATTATAATTGAAATCGCTTGACATTTCTAATCAAAGATCTACAGTTTAAAGAAGGATTGGATGAGTTTTTCCGTGGAAATTCTTGAATAATTTCAGACTGCCGGGTATGAAGTATTTTGAAAACACTTCCCGGCTGCCGGGTATCTAGACACTAGCTATTATATTCGCATGTTGTGCAGGCATGTTTGTTTCGTATCAAATAACGTGGTGGCAAATGAATGTGATCATGTTGTATTGGACAAGGCAGCGCTATGTATGGATACCCTATGTATACAACAAAAGTGTGACGAATCAGCGTTGTGTGTACAACAAATTGATGTCGCAAAGGTAATAAAATTCAGGTCTCGTTACATGATGCCGGTTTGTTTATCACTGTAATATTAACAGTCCTGAGTGCCATGTGCGAAGACGGTTCGATCGTGAGCCTAGCAGAATACCTGTAAAAAAACTAGGAAAGCTTTCACATAAAAACAAAAAAATAAAGAAATTGGTCTACAGGCATATACAACATGCAACACAGTCAACAGACTTGCGCGTAATGAGTTAAATTTAACTCCTGTGGTACTAGAACGAATGATGAAAGGAGAAATAAACCTATAAATCGAGCTCCAGTAACATAAGCTCGATTTGATAGCTGCAAGAAACATTAGAATTTCTCTAGACAAGCCTATAGCTTTCTCGAAGTAAAGCTACGGAGTCTCCGATGGAAAACGTAGGAGGACAAATATGATATCCGTGATAAGAATCTACCTACTGTACTTGCAAACAGTTCTTATCATAGCCGGGTCCGGCGTCACGATATAGAATGCGAGTAAGCAACACGTTCACAGTAAATGTTATATTTTGTCTCTTAAAAGCAAATACTTGGAGACTTGGAAACAAATCTTGCAATATAGCGCATGGCAAATTATAGAGGTGTCAAACTCAACGAAGCAACACGCAGATAAAAGCGGAAATCATGCAGACCTATGACCTCTTAAAATTTGCCTTAGCACGAACTAACGGCTCTAGCTTTCTCCTAATATCACAATACGAAATGCCCTTCATAAACAAGAGTGATGCGACAAAACGGTCGAACGACCGAAGTATAAACCGCAAACCTAGCGTACAAATGGCACGAACCGTAGGAGTCGTGTTTGGCCTGTCTATTTTATTTACCTCAGCAAAATAACATGGGTAGCCTGGAAATGACAAGACGTGGTTAAACTCAAACGTGAACAGCGAGAAAAAGATGACAAAACATTGACTGTATTGCTGAGTAAACTGACAATGTTTTGAAATTATGTGTAATAACCTTCTTCATACCTTTTTTTTGGAAAACGCGAAAACCTGGTTTGGCCGAACGACGCTAAACGGTAGAAACGGGAAATAGCCTTAGGGGACAAAAAAAAAATACGCCACGCCCACAAACGAGGACCTTAGACAAACAAGTAACTGGTCAAAACTAGTAGCAGCATGTCTTCCTGTAGCCCGACTTACGATCTTAGATCGTCTTGTTAGTATTTTAATTCCGGACTCATGAAAAATGAAGAGGTTATTTAACCCTTATTCATTCGTGAATCTGGGATCAAAACATTCCGAATTCGTGACAGATCCGGTTGTTGGCAAGTACTAGTTGAGCGAGAATTCCTTCCTCCAAAGGGCTAATTGAGCCCCCGGCTTTTGGCGTCACCGAAATTCCTAAACAACGGACGTCACGAGATGCCTTTCGGAGATGCAAAGACTCGGAAAACTCTTCAATCGATATCAGGAGGGAGGGGCTGACTCTATTGTTTTCGAGTACCTGTCAGAGACCGACTCATCACTGCCAGTGTGACGTCACATAGCAACAAGTCGAAGCTTCGCTCGACTTGCCCAGATTTGGCGTCGGGACTCCATTGAATTCAAACAAAAAAAAAGGATAATAGAAGCTATTATTGCGCTATTATTCAATAATAAGTGTGCAAGCGCAATACAACTGTTTGCTGTTTTGTGTGCGTTTTGGGTCCAAATTTTATTTGAAACAAATCGGGTCAAGTGGGGTTACCGCCATCTTGACTTCCGGTCAGGTAAAGGCCACCCAAAACGCCCGCCGTTTTCTCTTCAAGTTTTCAACAGAAGTACCTCATGATAGGAGGTTTTGTTCCTTTTTGATATAACTTTCTAGCCATTGTTAGTTTTTCTCAATGTGATGAGTCATTTTGCTCAACATTCCTTTTGAGAGCGAGGGAGTACTCTCGCGTGTTATACTTTGTTGGATTGGTGAAAAGTCATGAGTGTCTATGTTTACGATTGCGTGGCATTAAACGCTTGCTCCAGTAGTCCCGCAGTGGTGTTGTATTTTATGGGCTGATGAACGTAAGGCGAGTAAAACTATTGCTATGAAAGTAAGACGAGTAAAACTATTGCTCCCGCAGTCCCGCAGTGGAAAAATGAATATTAAAACTCCGGGTTTCGGCTCATGGACTATAGCATAAAGTATTTTCATGCGTAGCGCGCTTCTTTCGGCTCATGTATTTTAGAACGAGGCATATCCATGTGTAGCACGCTTGTTTCGTGTATACATCAGGTTTTTCTCTTTTGTTTCCATATGCATATGCCGATGATACCACCATTACCTGCTCTGCTGACTACAAGTTTATGCATAAACTTGAGCGTGAACTCAATAATTCTGTAACTGAAATCCTAAACTGGGCTGTGACAAATAAACTTCCCATTAATGTAGATAAGACAAATGTAATGATCGTAACTGGCAAGAGACTTGAATCCAAATTAGATTTTAAACCATCTGTGAAGTTTAGTGACCATAAACTAGTAAGCAATACTTCTAGTGCTACTCTGTTGGGTTTGGACATTGATAGTCACTTATCGTTTAGTCAACATGTTGATAAAATTTGTAAGAAGCTTTCTCAACGTATAGCGCTTTCTCAGAAAAATCAGAGTTTATCTGCCTCTTAGGCAAAGACTGTTATATTATAATTCGATAATTCATCCTATAATAACCTACGCTAGTGTTATCTGGTCATGTTGTGATAAAGAATCTTTGAATAGAGTATTGAAGCTGCAAAAAAAGGCGGCTAGGGTAATTCTGTCTGTCGATAGAGATTCGCCATCTGTACAATTATTTAATAAGTTAAGATGGATTCCTTTTTATGAAGAAAATAAGATAAGCTGTTGTTCTCTAATTTTCAAACTTATTCAGGGTACCTTACCCAATTATTTAATCAAACATTTTACTGTTAATAATCAAGTCCATTCTAGAAATACTCGGTATGCTAAACTTAACTTAGTTTGCCCTAAGTATATACGCGAGACAGAAGGTGGAAAGTCCTTCTTAGTTAGAGCCTGCAAACTTTGGAACACGTTATCTTTAGAATTAAGAAGTAAAGATTCTCCCCCTGCATTTAGGAGGAGCTTATTTAATGTAATTTTTAAAAAACAGCTTAGTTTAAATCATTTTAGTACTTAGATTGATATTAACTTAATTCATTATTTAATAGAATTTTTAGATTAGTATAGTATTGATTTAGATATTTGTATGCTGTAATTGTTTTCTAATTCAGTTTGAGGGCCACAAGTTTATTAGCTCTAAGCTATTTAGTGTTTACCCTCTATAAATAAAGTGTTTACTTACTTACTTACTAAATTATTATATTTATTTACTGCTGGATTACGGGAGCAGGCATTTAATGTCACGTAATCGTGGCCGGGTATTCTGAAGTTTAGCTCTTCTTCTCCAAATGTTATTAACTTTGAAGGGATTGTTGAGACGAACCATAAGAACTGAAGGCGTAATTCTCAGCACAGAGTAAACTTACCAAACCTCCTATTCCGGGATCAGGACATCTCCGCATTTCTGCGGGGGTTTAATCCATTAAACTTTGTCGACGCCTCGGCCACTTGTTAGTATGTTTCTACTCAAAATATGAGGGTTTCGAATAACTTATCCAACCGAAAATTACTGCAAAGAAGTCTTTTATATATTTTGAATCCCGGGTAACATTGATCAAAGTAATCGAATCATCAAAAAGTTTGAAATTTCCACATATCTTTCAGTTAACGAACCAAAAAAAATTGGCCGCCATATCGAAAATCACCGGTGTATGACGTGACGTCACACTGGTAGTTGTGACTAAACCACTGATTTGCCTGGAGACACCCTCTCCCTCCTGATCGATAGAAACGTTCTGGATTAAGTCTTGAATTCTTGAGTTCTTGGGACAAACATAATTGTAAATAAGCTTAAGTTTAAAAAAGAAGATAAAACGGAAAATTCCAATCCAATTCTTTTAAGAAAAGTTTCCTAAAATCTGGGCTGGTAGACTCATTTTATTTAAAATGAAAAACATATGTTGTCACGAATTAAATGTCTAACGTTAACTCCCCCTGCTACACAGAGGCTCCCAAGGTGATCATAGAAGGGCGCAGGAGAAGGGGAGGGGGTGGGGGAAGGGAGTTTCTCTTTTCGTCGTGCAGTACACACGCCATTTATTTTTCTCCCCAATCTTCCCACGTTCGCTCACATGCGGAATACACAGGAATAAAATTTAAAAATTAAGGTAAAACTCCATTCTCGTTCTACAAATTGCACCTGAACGTTTTAGTTCGCCAATGCTGTATTAAACTGTACTATATGGGAAAACTTTTCATTTTCAGTGATGAGAATATAATAGTACAGAGTGCTTTTGTAGTTAAACTCTTGGTCCATAAATACCGAATCTCTTAAATATATATTTTCATGAAAAATGGGATCCTAGATTCTGTTTGTTTTACTCGTAATGGGCCCTTTGCAGTTTACGATCACATGGTACAAAAACCGCCATGCTGGAGAGCAAACCGCCCACTGGGACCTCCAAAACAAAAGAATATTTAATTAACTTGCTTTGTTTTGGAGGTCCCAGTGGGCAGTTTGCTCTCCAGCATGGCGGTTTTTGTACCATGTGATCGTAAACTGCAAAGGGCCCATTGTACACTTGACTGCATACACCAAACAAAAACTGTACATTTTTTTTAGGGTAGAGAGGGAGTAGGGTGGAGAGGGAGGGAATGGGCCCTTTGCAGTTTACGATCACATGGTACAAAAACCGCCATGCTGGAGAGCAAACTGCCCACTGGGACCTCCAAAACAAAGCAAGTTAATTAAATATTCTTTTGTTTTGGAGGTCCCAGTGGGCGGTTTGCTCTCCAGCATGGCGGTTTTTGTACCATGTGATCGTAAACTGCAAAGGGCCCATTGTAGGGTTTAGGGGGGTGTAGAGGAGATAAGAAAGTTATTGATATTTATAAGTTCATGGGTTCGAATCTAGAAAAGTATGCGTTGCAAAGAAAGAATTTACTTTGTAGATGCCAAGAGAGACTCGGACTTTTGTCATTCGCTTGTACGGGCGACAGTGTGTTTGGGAAAGTAAGAAACCACATTTTCGGCTAAGGGAGTGCCGCGAGGTTGTTCAAAGACTAAGGAGGAAGGGGTACTTCCCAACTTGTTGATGCATGTTACTTTTGTTTATCTATCTACCTATCTTACCTCTCTTCAACCTCTCGCGTTCGCGCTCGTTCAACTACCCCGACTAACGTCAGAGAAAATACAGGCTTTGTTAAGGAACAATAAGAGACCTTGTTTCAGCGCATTTTTCAAACATTTCGAAGATTCTTCAAAACTACTCCACTTCTAATCATATTTTGAAATCTCTTCTCAGTGTTTGGAAATGTGACTAGATACCAAAACAATTTCTCTAGAAGAGAATGCTAATTTAATAAGCGATACATTGGGTTGAACTATCGATATTTTCACACCGTAGACTAGACAGTCTTGTCTTATACTTGTTTGCAGTCTTCGTAGCGCGGTTTTGTTTACATACTTGTATTCAAGAAGATCTTTGATTCAGACCTTGCAATCCGAAGGACGATATCATTGCTTCTAATCCATTATTACCCTCTTCAGTTACAGTTGGTCGAGTTTTCGTACTTGTTCCTAACTATTTCCAACTCTTTCAATGTGTAGTTTGGTTCTAAGTACAGAATTTTGCTGTAGAAAACCACGGCAAACGACACCGTTTGTTTTGGATATACTGCGATCGAAACAACTTTTTACAACCTCCCTAGAATATGCCAATAAGCACCAAAAAACTCTGGAGAGTAGGAAAGAGGCAATTTTTAAAGTAATTTTTAAATGTCACGCCTCACCTACCCTGTGAAGCTAAGGAGGCTAAGTCATTGAAGCAGTTATCATTATTTGGGCGACACGAATCAACCGTTTACGCAATCACTTGAACCCCGCTTATCCTTTTAAGTATGAATATTAATACTAATATTAACTAATGTTTTGAACATTGAACCCATTAGCCGTATTCTTGGAACGACTAGTGAGTTCAGTATTCAAATATTCCATTCATATAATCTTGAGGGGTACGCTTCACTTAGTTAGACTGTAAATTTTAGGCAAAAGAACTCTTTTACCATCAGATATATCTCTGGTTTTGTCGATCAATCAAGCTCTATGCCCGCAAAGTGTAAAGTGGTATTCGGTTCCACTGTTTTGTCCTGGCCAATAGGGACTCCAAAAAGTTGCTCATATCGACAAACTTATGAAGATCTTCACTGCATTTAAGTCTACTCGGCGCAATACACAAGAAGTTCGTCTAAGATATGCAAAACAGCAGAGCTCGAGACATGCAAGTTTTGAAGCTACTTAAAAGTTTTATACTGTTCTCTAAAGATTTCGGACGGTTATTTTGGGGCACTTTTGTCCGAAATAGGAAAGAAAGTGGTCACGTTACCTATGCTTCCCTTAAACAGTGAGTTGTAATCTTGCTGTTGCCAAAAATTGACAGAACACATAAAAATTATCTTACACCCGAAATTTGAGAGGAAAGGTATTTAAGGGAGATATTTTATGGTACTTTGATTTTTCAACAAAATAGCATGATTTGTATAGGCCGCCATGTTGGAGGGCATACTCTTGTCCTCCAAAATGGCGGCTAAAACTACTTTTTGCTTATATCTTGTGAAATGTTTGATAGTTACGTTCAGATGTGCTATAAACGTTACCACATCATCTTTTCAACATTTTCCTTGAAGTTTAAGTGCAAAATTTGTGTCAAAAAGCGGTAATTCATAATTTTTAAAATCAAGTTTTGGTCACTTGACCAGCTACGGACTTTCTCATTTTAAGCAAATGGTGCGGGTTTGAAAAACCAAATCACTAATATTTTGCTTAAGAGATGACCCACTAATAGTGTTTCGAAGGCACAATCATGTTACTTTCAAAACGATGTCATATGGCCTCTTAATGCAAGTGACCTGTTAAAAACGTCCGAATTTCTTTTGCAAGTATTGTAGATTCAGTTCCTTTGAGCACGTAGCGCAAGACCACCTTTTGCAATTACGAACACAACTGGTCTTTAACTGTGCAAGTTATAGCATCACTGATGAAAAGAGTCTTTGAAATATAGTATAATCTTGAATTAATAACATACCAAAGTGCGAAAGCATGCACATGACAAGGCTCGAAGTGTATTTTTTAAAGCCGGATAAACATTACGCTTTACGCCTTGTCCACAAACGCTCTTACAGTTCTTAAGTAATGTTTCTTCAAATATTAGTGTGATTAATTGGGAACATGTCTAAGTACATAACGTAAAAACGTTCGGAGGTGCTTTAAAGTGGTATACGTACTATATGATGAAATTTTTACCCCTTGATATTTTGTGTATCACATAGAATTCCATGAAAGAATAAAAACGCAGTTTACCGTTTGCAAATATCTGCATTAGTTCCGGAGATATTTAAGTTTGAAAAATATGCAAATGAGATGACTGACGACGTCATACACTCAACCCAATATTATCTCAAGTATATAACTAGAGCTATCTTGACCAAATTGCAGCGCAGACCATTGAAACTTGGCAGGCTAATAGTTCCACAGGAAAGACGTGCGGCTATAAAAGTTTTGTACTCATGGCAACTCACTCTTTTCCAGTCCCCACCCACTTGATTTCAATATATCAGGGATTTTCATTTTCGAAAAATGCTAAACGGGGCCACAAACTCGAAGTAACATTTATATGCCTACTGGATCAGGCTTACGAGGCACTATTTGCAAATATGAAAATGGGTCGCTGAAGGTAGCCAGAAGTGCCTCTAATATTGCGGAGGTCTGGAACCCAGATGTTTCTATGGTAACAAAACTTTCAGCCTCGTATTGTAGAGCAACCTTTGAAGAATCTTACTGCAAAGAATCAAACATTTCTGATACAAATTGGCTAAGATATCTTTTTTCATCATATTTGATCAAAATTTGGTCGAGTATATGACGCCATCGCTCTGCTAATTTGCATATTATAAAAACTTGAGCATCTCTGGAACGAAAAGAGATATTTGAAGACTAAGAAACGGTTTTTTTTTCTCATACAGACTAATTGTTGATGTTTTAAATTGGCTTCAATAGGAAAGATGAGATTGTCGTCATAGCTTTAATTGTCATCAGCACATCCTCAGAGACTGAGTCAGATAACTTTGTTTACACGAGAGCAAACGACAGTTCAGCTTGGAAAGCGAGGTTGAAAGTTCTCCGTGTTCAAATGCGAATTAGACTTTACTTGAGTAGTACTACTCAAAAATACTAGTATTTAAATACTAAATACTAGTATTTAGCAGCCATTCTACAAGCCATCGTGCGTTGTCTGCTCTAGAATCGAGACTGAAAAGAGTTTGTAATGGGGAATACCTACAGAGTTTGTAGGGTTTAATTTATTCTCCAGAGCCTCGCATCGTGGTCTATTGTGTTAGGCTTAAATTGAAATTGGTTTATTGGGTTATACTATCTTATTTTACTATCTTATTACAGCGGTACTAATCCAGATATTGGACTTAAAACTTCTTCTTTTCTAAACGATTTAAACATACCCACACTTTCTGAAGACCAGAAAAACATTTGCGAAGGCAAAATTTCCGCAGAAGAATGTTATTGTCTCCTTGATAGCTTTGACAATAATAAAACTCCCGGTAATGACGGTATTCCTATTGAATTCTATAAGATATTTTGCCAGTAATT
>JAHPZR010004146.1:60000-75000 GCA_019787425.1 Platygyra sinensis
TTTGGTTTATTCAGTGGTTCAATAAGCGAAGGTATACGAACATAATATAGTAGTAGTCTATATCACCTAACATGTGTATGTCTTAGTAAAGTCTTAATACTCACCACAGTATCGAAGCGAGCATACAGGAGTTTTTGGCAACTCATACACGTAAAAGGCGCCGCAGTTCTTCACTTTAATGTTGTTTTGCCATCGACAACAGTTCTGTGACCAATGATAGCAAACTTCACGAGTCGCTTCACCGTCTGCCACAGAAGGATGTTGACCTTTGATCCATCCTGGGGCACGCGTACCACAACGACCCACAGGTGGACATGTTGTGGGCATCTTTGGGTTACCAGCAACACCAGTAAAGCGATACCATCCAGGGCTCAAGTCTTTTCGATCACATCGGACTGAGCTTTGTCCAGTGAAAGAATCGAGGCGGTCGGCTGCATTGAGGCTTTTGTAGTTGCTGCATGGGTCGTTAGATGCAACTGTTGAAAAAAAAGATGTTAACAAAACCTAAAAACACCTTCGCTGTGGAGAATTTCATGCTGTAGGTTATTATTTGACAAGTATCAAAAGTAAAATTACAATAAATAAAACTAAATTAAAGAAAAAGGAAAAAAATGTAAGTAGCCACCCAGTATCGAAACTTGAACCTCTAATTATCTAACATCCCTCTTACGCCACTACACTACCGGGTTGATTAGCCAAATTTCCGCAAACTTTAATTATAAAACGTAAATTCCTTAAATATTGATGATAGAGTTGCCCCAACCAACAGATGAAAGCTAACTGCTAGGAAACCAGTGTGGATATAAACAATTAAGATAAGTGCGTTTTACGCCAGCAACAAATTATAACCAGCTTTTTCTTGTGCAGGCGTAAACTGAAGCAGATATGGCAGCTTCCATTTTGAAAGGCTTGGTAATCAATTGTGGAATCGACCGTTTACGAAACGGAAATTAGTACTGCCGGGGCTGAAATAGAACCTGCGAGCTAGATTGTGGGTGAGGCAAACGTTCTTACCACTGCACCATCTTTTTCCCCTTAAATTGGATGTAAAACGTTGAAATTGAAATGCATGTGTAGTATTAAGTAGTAATCAAATGAATTTTGTGCAATTTGAAACAAATAAGCACCAAGAAATTTTTCAAAGATTACACTCGCACTTGTCCTATTGCTTGTGGAATTCATTATAGTCTCTAAAAATATACGAGTGCTTACGTATTGCAAGCTGCACGCGAAATCATTTGATTACCTAAACTAATAATGTGCTGATAAATTGTTTAAGAGACGAGGTAAGAAAAAGACGCGTTTTTGCCTTTTCATAGCAGAGGAAAGAATGTTTTACAGGACAACTGATAAATTAAAAAAGCTCAGATAGTATGTATCAATTATTAATCCAAGGCAAAGTAATATAGGAAGAAATACTCTGTAAACAGATGCAAAAAGTCATTCAAATAGTCTATTAGTTAGAAATTGAGAAATTCATAATCGAGCCACTAGGCATTCAAACATAAATCTGATGTGCCTTAAGTATAAACGAAAAACACAAGGCCGTACCTTCAGTATTAGGATTATAAAGGACTGGAAGTGCATGAATGCCTATATTAAAAATAATGGCTCGCTAGCAAGTTTGAAGCATAATGTTTTTAAATCCTTTCTAGCTGAACAAAATGCTGCGACGCTCCTTAGACTGTAATTGTATATTTATTATATTTTACCTGAAATATTCTTAAGTAATGGTATATTTTATTGTTATTAGTTTTATTTATATTTTGTAATTGTTTTTGAGGGCCACGGAGTCATCAGTGTGTTAGGACTACTGTTAAGTGTTTTCCCTCTTTAAATAAAGCCTATTTTATTTAAAAGTAAAAGTAGTAGAGATGGGTCCACTTAAATTTTGGTGTTTGATTGGGTACAAAATTCTTGCACTCAGCATTTTTGTATTTAATTGATGATGTACATCATTGTTATTGTATATTTTGTCGTGCGCAATCAGCGGCATACAGCTGCATCTCAAGGCGCCACATTCCAACCCATGTACAAGGACTTGTTGTAGTTTAGCGTTGATAGTTATGCTTCTGTTTCTCTTCAATTGGATGTTTCAAGGACGTTTCTGAGAAGATTATGACAACGCATAGAAGAAAATTGAGATGGCATGGCCGCAAGAAATTTAGTAAGTTAATTAAGGGTAGCAACTCACGTTCGGTTCCATACATTTCTACTCGGAGACAGTTCCAAGCATGATGCTGAGTTGGATTAAAACGTAGGTATCTTGCAGTCACGGGCACTTGTAACTTGTGTTGGTCAATTGTGTTGCTGTCCCCTTGCCTGTGAAATTCCTGTCAGCATTTGAAAGAGTTAACATTGTAAGAGCTTCTCTTACATATAAGCTTATAAGTAAAAAAATAGCCAAAATATGATTCATTGACTGTACACTCTTGAAATTGTCCTGAAACAAGAGGATATGAAGGATAAGATAGCCAATACCCCATAATGGCATTATTTCTAAAGTAATCTCCTCTCAAATTTATTTTTAGATCCCTCCCAGTTTTGGAAATCTTAGGGGGGCTACAAATAGCCAATCCTGTGACAAGGATTTTGATCACGTGGACAGGCTTATAAACGGTATTAACTCCCTCACTAGTCCTTCTCTCTTTTCAAGTAGTATACGTTATCGTAATCATAATCGAATCATAATTATAGCTTTCTTATTATTTATTAAACTAAAACAGATCTCACCACTTCTACGTCATTTGCATCTTTGTAAGATGTCCAGTTTTGAGCATCTGAGGAGTACGTCAGCTTGAAGGCTGTAACCCATTCATTACCATTTCTATCTCCCTGAGTAGCAAGAGCACACACTTCAATCATTTTTCCAAGATCAACCTGCAGCCAATCGTCATTCCTGCCTGCTTCCTGGGCACACCAGCCATCGCCCCTGCTACCATTGAGCCGACCATACGCAGGCTGGTAACCAGTGCCAAACCGAGAGGACGCAGTCATCTGATTGTCAGGAATTTTTCCTTGGTCGGATATTCCTACCGGCTTGGTATAGCAGTCATCTGCTACTCCTGAAATAGAATCACAGGGCTAGTTTCGTTCAAAATCATTGCAAGTAGAATGATTGGCCTGTTCTTTAATATAGCAATTGTCAAGCCTCCTAAGTCAGAGTATATTTCGTTTTTTAATTTATTACAATAAGTTGTTATTAATGTATGAAAAATGAACAAACGAGATGTTTTACAAAAAAGTTTGCCTGTAATTTAAAGGATGAAGTCTCTAACGATAACCATTTGAGTAATCGCCACATACACGATAGAATGCTAGGATGAAAAATGATATAGGTTCACAAAAGAAAAAACACCTTTATCGGACTAGCTTGTTTCAAAAGCATTTGAACTGGATCCCGGTCTTTGATTGGGCACAATTTCTCGCATGATATATTTTTACCACGATTATTAACTACATCTGATTGTGCCGGTTATGTGCTTGATTACTCTGTGTTGCTTCTCCACGTGTGTATGCTTTTGTTTGTGTACTTGTTGCTGACTCTTTTGAAGTCTCTTTCAGTAAGTATTAGAGAGTATTTCAAAAACGAAAATTGAGATTTAAAAATTGGCATGGCTCAGTAAGAAAGTATAAGGGTAGAAACCCACGTTCAGTTCCATAAACTTCTACTCTGAGACAGTTCCAAGCATGTCGCTGAGTTGGATTAAAGCGAAGGTATCTTGCAGTCACTGGCACTGGTAACTTGTGTTGGTCAACTGTGTTGCTGTCACCTTGCCTGTGAAATTCCTGTCAGTTAAAATAAAAAGTTTGAGAATTGATGTATGTGGACTTTCTGAAGACTACAAGATACCGCACGTAACCATTTTGTACTGCTTTCAAACTCATGTAATTCCAATCACAAAGGAGAGATTCGAAAATACGACGTGAAGCATAATATTTTTGAACATTTGTCAGGAAATGTGGTTAAACACGGTCTCCATCGATTGTTAAATCTTCTCAACCCATTCTTAAACTAAGAGGAGAAGCAAGTCCAAGAATTAAGTTCGGATATCTAAGAACAGTTACCGTTACCGTGATTTTGATATTCCGACTTTTAACACTATTAACTATGGAAAGCACTCTCTTAGATATCAAGGCACAACAGTAGCTGCTGTAACCTTTGCAATTCTTAGAAACTACCTTTTATATACCTATTGTTTTATTATACAATTTACACATGCTACATATTTTAATTGTACATACATTATTATTATTGCTTCTTAGTTGTAAATAATTTAAATTTTTGTGTCCCCAATTAGTTGTGAAAACTAAATACATCGACACATTAATAAAGCTTTTACTTACTTACCTTTGTGATCTCGTTTATCTGAACTTGATGGATTATTTACCGTGTTTCACCCATTTTCCAAACACCGAGGGGTCGAATTTACGGCGCGTTCCGTAATAATATATCGGAAGATATCTCGGGAAATGTGTTCAGAGACGCTCTCCGTTTACTATACATTTTCAATCAAATCTTGACCGTTAACGAGAAGAAAAAGGAGAAATAAGCCTAAGATATGCAAGTTTGGATATCCAAACACCTTCACCGTCATGATTTCGTTTATTTGAACTTGAGAGATTATTAACGAGTTTGAGAAATGTAATCATAACTAATGCTTAGAATGTGAACGGATGTAGTGTTCATGATGTGATTTATCTAATGATTGGCAAATACTGAAACATATCTCACCACTTCTGCGCTATTTGCATCCTTGTAAGGTGTCCAGCTGTTTCCATCGGTCGAGTAAGACAGCTTGAAGGCTGTAACCCATTCATTACCATTTCTATCTCCCTGAGTAGCAAGAGCACACACTTCGATCATTTTTCCAAGATCCATCTGCAGCCAATCGTCATTCCTGTTGGCTTCTTTGGCACACCAGCCATCGCCCCTGTTACCATTGAGTCGACCATACGCAGGCTGGTAACCAGTGCCAAACTGAGAGGACGCCGTCATCTGATTGTCGGGAATTTTTCCTTGGTTGGAAATTCCTACAGGCTTCGTATTGCAGTCATCTGCTACTCCTGAAATTCAATCATAGTTCTAGCTCCGTTCAAAATCATCGAAAGCAGAATAATTGGTCTGTCTTGTAAAAGAGCAGTCTCCAAGCCTTTAATCAGAGTACTTTTCATTTATTAATTAATTGCAATAAGTTGTTATAATGTATGAAAAATAAACAAACGAGATGTTTTACAACAAGAGTTTGTTTGCCTGTAAGTTAAAGGTTTTAAAAGTCTCCCAGGCTAAATATTTGACTAATCAATACGTACACCATAAAATGCTTGGATAGAAATGTATAAGGTCACTATAGAAAACTACTTTTTTAAGGACTAACTAGTTCCAAAAGCATTTCAACTGAATCCCAGTCTTTGATTGGGCAAAAAATTTCTCGCATGTTATATAGTCGATTAGCTACATATGTTTTTGTTTGTGTACGTGTTGCTGTCTCACTGGAAGTCTCTTTCAGCAAGTATCGGAGAGTATTACGACAACGCGTCAAAAAATCGAGATTCGAAATTTGGCTTATCCGTAAGAAAGTTAGTAAGTTCATAAGGGTAGCAACTCACGTTCAGTTCCGTAAACTTCCACTCTGAGACAGTTCCAACCGTGACGCTGAGTTGGATTAAAACGAAGGTATCTTGCATTTACTGGCACCGGTAACTTGTGTTGGTCAACTGTGTTGCTGTCGCCTTGCCTGTGAAATTCCTGTCAGTTGAGAGAGTTTTTTAGATTGTATGCAGACTTTCTGAAGATTACAAATACCGAACGTAATAATCATTTTGTACTTCCTTCAACATCGTGTAATTCCAAACATCAAAGAGAGAGTCGAAAATACGACGTGAAGCATGATATTTTCGAAAATTTATCTGTTAATTTGGTGAAACACGGTCTCCATTGTTTGATAAATCTTCTAAATGCAATCTTAAACTAAGGAGAAAGCGGAGAGATGAGTCTAAGAATTAAGTTCTGATATCCAAGCTCGGCATTACGGAGCATGATTTCGTTCATCTGAACTTGATGGATTATTAACCGTGTTTTACCCATTTTCCAAACACCGAGAGTGGAATTTACGGCGCGTTGCGTAATATATTTGAAGATGTCTCTGGAAATGTGTTCAGACACGGTCTCCGTTTACTATACATTTTCAGTTGAATCTTAAACTAAGAAGAAAAAGGAGAAATAAGCCTAAGATGTAAGTTCTGATATCCAAACACCGTCACCGTCATGATTTAGGTTATTTAAACTTGATGGATTGTTAACGAGTTCGAGCAATATAATCATAACTCATGCCTAGAATGTGAACGGAAGTAGTGTTCGTGATGTGATTTATCCCATGATTGGCAAATACTAAAGTGTATCTCACCACTTCTGCGCTACTTGCATCCTTGTAAGGTGTCCAGCTGTTTCCATCAGTTGAGTAAGACAGCTTGAAGGCTGTAGTCCATTCATTACCATTTCTATCTCCCTGAGTAGCAAGAGCGCACACTTCGATCGTTTCTCCAAGATCAACCTGCAGCCAATCGTCATTTTTGTTGGCTTCTTTGGCACACCAGCCATCGCCCCTGTCACCATTGAGTCGACCATACGCAGCCTGGTAACCAGTGCCATACTGAGAGGACGCTGTCATCTGATTATCAGGAATTTTTCCTTGGTCGGAAATTCCTACAGGCTTCGTATGGCAGTCATCTGCTACTCCTAAATTTTAAATATCCTTTCAGAGTCATTGTAACTAATTAAGTCCGGCAGGGTGGTGCAAAAATATGATGGAGTTTTGGGATTTATGGTAAAAGCACCAAATTTGCCACATAGATAGAGACTTGCCTACTGAACAATATTACCTATGGACCCACCCAAGAAGCATCCCATAATTGCAGTTTCAGCAGGCTTTAGGTGGCTTAATGAAGTGCTAGCATGGAAACGAGGCTGGAATTTTCTTTGTTGTGTAGCACGAGGTAGCAGCCACAGTCTTCTATAAAAGAGTGAATGACCCCCAATAATGGAAAATTATTCAACATATCTGCTATTCTTTGATTGTGAAGCCGTTTAGGTTAATGACGTGAAAGGTCACGTGAATGCACGTACAGTATCTCGACATAACTAAGATTTTGAGGTAGAGATACTGCGCTGATATTGATGGATGGTTTGGGTTGAAAATACATCCCTATATGCGTACAACGCCTATAGGGATATATCAGATAGCGATTTCAATATGTTACACTTTATTGTAATTCTAACCCCGCTAAGAAAAAATGTTGTGCTTGTACTAAGCCATCACAAAATTAAAGGTTTCCTCCGAACAATTTGACCACCGACTAAAAATCGATTCCGTTCAGTGCTCGTACTGTTAGTGCTTTTGTAAAGGATGGTAAACTTACCTTGGGCTAAACCAAGCAGTAACAATAAAACAATGTTTTTCATTTCCATCTTGAACCTAAGGCAATAAAAAGGTACACTGTATTAACGATTAATTAAAAAAGTTAGATCTATAATCGAGCTAAGGGGTTTACGTTGAAGAGAGAATCTTGAAGGGGCTTAACTCATTCCTTGTAATCGGTTAAAAAGACTGAATCTGTCAGCTGCAAAAGGATGCGTTAACGCTCTTTAATTGATAGCCGAGATCCCCGGCGCAAAATTAGACAGCTGGTAATTGGACTGAAATTTAGACTAACACCTGGAAATAGAACTTTCTAAATCAAGCAATTATATTTTTCTGCAAGTTTTCCTTTATAATAATACACATGAAAAAGTTACTAAATTCTGATTGGTTCAGAGGAGTGCAGTTCAAGTGTGACGCCAGTGCAAAAAGTGTAACACCGGTGCAAATTACACAGGGTAATTCTGGATTAAGACAATGAGAAATTTTGTAGGCCAATGATATTATGTATAGCAATGACAAAAAGTTTGTACGGGATCTCTGTACTCTAAACTTCTTACTAATTTTGATGGTTTTTTCACCTCGGTAAAAGAAACCCTTAATTACAACACAAGGCTTTCCTCTAGAATTACTTATGCTCTGCCCAAAACAAGAACTATGGAATTTTTAATATTAGATATGAAGGTGCTAAGATCTGGAATGCTATCAGTGATAACAGTTAGCTTCTATCACTTAAAACAAATTTAAGTAAAAGCCAAAATCAAGCATTGCAAATTACTAACTGAATTAATTGTATAATACAATTCCTTTCTTCCGCTTGTTAATTTGCTTACATACTCTATTTTCCTGTTTATTTCGCTAAATTTTATGTATAGTTTTAAAACTAACTTTTGTCTGCGTGTTTGTGTATTTATTATCTCAATTAGTCTTAAGTACCTGACACCATTAAAAATTACTGCATTTAAAACGCTAAGGATGGCTACCCAATTTTACTAGCCTGATGGTTATTTCTTGCAGCCATACACTTTATCTTATTTGCTTTATTACTCTTTGTATTGTAAATTTAATTTAATTCAGGGTGCAGATAAAGTTGTTGTTGTTGAAAAGTTCTCGAATGCGAAAAAATGGTTTCAAAAAACATCTTCCGGTACTTTTTCCACGCAAATTTTCTCATGTTTGTATTACTGATAAGTAATCATACGGTTTTTCTCGTTCAATATGAAATTAATTTGCACTTGTGAGTTTTTCAAAAAGCTAAAATTGCACTCGCCGTATAGCGGCTCTTGCTATTTCAGCTTTTTGAAAAACTCACTCGTGCAAATTATTTCCAAATTGAACTCGAAATCGTATGATTACCTATACGAAGTACGACTATTTCCTTGTTCAAATAGTTCGTCAACCTTCGTTAGTCATAGTTCACGTGGATTAGATAAAAATACGTTTACGACTCGGAAATACGCTAATGAGCAGCAATAGTTTTTAAAGTATGAGTCATTAGTATAATATTAATTTATGCCCAATTTGGTCGAAGAGATATTCTCTTTGTGAAATGTATTAATTTTTAAAGATTGCAGTTATGCAGAAAACAAATTATTTGAAAGAGAAATTCAAAATTGGGTGATCCCTTATGTGAAAGAGCATTTTCTCTTAACGTTTATTGAAGCATGTAGCTCATTGTTATTTTATTTTAAAACATTTTTAGAACATTTGTTGTAAAGTCGTTTATACGAGGTTCTGCAGACAACGTTTTTGATGTCAGTATCACTAGGTATTGTTGCGCCTTTTAAAGGGAGATAAAAAGGGTAGTAGTATTCTTGCAAACCCTTCTGCCTCGCATATTTATGAAAAGGCTTTTGTGAACAGGCCACGTTCGATATATCAATATTCTAACATGGCTCCGAGGCTTTCAGGTCAAACTTTCATATTTGGTGTTGTTTTCTTTGTATCCAAGTCTCTTTTGGGAATTGAGGAACAAAAGAAACTTGACAAATTTGCAATTTTTACCCGAAAGCCTCGGAGCCATGCTTGAATATTGATATATCGAACGTGGCCTATTATTTTGCGTCATTTTCAAAATCGCAAATGATGACGTCACGATTATCACGTGATTTTCCTGACCGAGTTTTCCTCAAACACAAATCCAAAATGATTGGTGATTGTTTCGCTTTCAAATTTTTCCGGCGTAGTGTGAACGCGGCCAGTAGAGATCTTTGTTTTGACACAAAGAGCTTTTGTCTAATAACAAAAGGGCAACCATTTCACGTCACAATTATTCAAGATGGCGCCCGGGAACTTTGAAAACAAAAATAACGATTCTATAATTCATGTATTTAAGGTAAACGCGCTTTGTTAGTTAAAACTTCAAACAAATTTGGTCCTTAAAATTATTTCGTGTGATTTGAAGTGAACTTTTTGTCAGAGTGGAGGTTTCCTTTAAAGAAACGCACCCTGAGTCACGTTAGTGTCCCAATTCAATCCTGAAGGAGTTAAACTCTTTTGTAATGCAAAAACGTTCTTTTGTTACATTAAACAAGTATGGCCGCTGGTCACATAAGTGGATACTCTCTATTTTACCTTGTAACTGGATTCCCATTTATTTGGAACTATCCACTGTGTCTGTCGGTATTAAAACTTGCCCTTGCTGAATATGCTACGAACGCGTTCAATTCCAAATACAAATAATTAGGCGTTGTGGTTCACGGTTTCCAGTCCAAGCAGAAGTTGGTTATTTCACGTTGCTGTTTTGCAGAGGGCGACAAAATACTTTATTATATGGCTACAATAGGACGTGCGCTCTGATTGGCTGCTGGGCGGGCAAGATTTTTTTGTAATGACCGGACACTATGAAAATTTCTCTCGGCCGGACGGCTGTTTTGAGTTGCGAGTAAAAGCTACGAGCGTGTGGGCGAAAACAACAAAAATTATGGACAAAAACAACTATTTTTCAATAACTGAAAGAAAAACTAGCATACAGATTATTCTTTAGTACGAGTGACGAAGAGATGACCTCGAATGATCTCTTGCGCACGCAAGCGGAATTTTTTAACCTCGTCGTTTGGTCATTACAAGGAAATCTCAGACCTCGGCCTTGATGTATTGACCTCGCTATCGGTCGGTCAATACTAAAAGGCCTTGGTCTGAGATTTCCCTGTAATGACCTCACTCTCGGTTAATAAGTGGTATGTACCAAGATTTATAACGTACGTGCACAGCCATTGTGTTGCACATTAAAACGTTTTTTTTTTTTGGTGCCGTTCTCGTTGCCATTACCGTCGTGTTTTTGTGTAAGGTCCCTAGAGGTGGTGACGGAAGAAGACGCATATTTAAATTGCATCTTCAAATTTTAATATTCGTCGACATAAATGATTTGCTTAACAACTCAGATATGAGATCTGGTTAGTGTGTCTATCGTTTTCGAGGCTAGCTCTGATAATGTTTACAGAGATCGCTCATTTACCCACAGAAAGGAAATTTCTTTATCGCCGTAGAAGATATACATGCAGAGAGAATGGCCATTTCACATCATTGATATGCAAGGGCTACGGGCAAATAGCCCATGAGGCGAAGTTGAATAGGATCATTGCCCTATGGCCCTTGAGGGCGAAGTGTCAAATTGTTTTAGTATCATTCAACTAGTCGGACAGAAACGGCAAAAATAAAGTTAGCAAATGCAAGTTCAAGAAATATTATTTGGGAATAAAGGAAAGAAAAACCGGCGAATTTCGCTACTCAAGGACTATTTCTAACCGTCCTCTGGTAGCGTAGCGAATTAAAATGTCACGATTTGTATCAGTCCACTAGCTTGGTGATACTAAATAGAGTTAAAGCTAACGACTGTCAGACTAAAGCCTTCGATGAAAATTAAAGTGACAGCTACAAATATATACAAAAATAAGTAGGACTATACAAAGAATACATTAACATGAAAAACAAATAAATGTGTCAATAAACTAATTCTTCTTTTTTAAAGAATAGAGTTTTGATTAGTGAGCGGCCTTGAATTGTTATCTGCATGATTTATCGAAGCGGTGTGCTATGATTCTAGCGTCTCGCGAATACGGGAAGAACCCTTGTCAATTGGTTTTCAAAAGAACAGAGTATTGCACTGATTAGGGAGCGGCCTTGAATTTGTTTTTGCAGAAATTCGGAAATCCAGATTAAACTGTCACTGATAGAGTCTAGAAGTAATTATTTTGGACCTGCATGTGCAAAACCAGTATTCGTAGTCTAGGTTGTCCCAGAAATATTATTATCCAGATAAAACTGGTACTTCAATAGTTTCAAACGATTTCTTTCGGCCATACCTAGAGAAAGCCATTATTCGTACGCTCTTCCCTTGGCAAGGGTCGAGGGTTTTAACCTGGTTTTGACAACTAGAAATCGAAGGCAGCCATCTTTGCACACAATTCGAGATTTACTTACCCAGATCTCATTGAAGTCCGTTATCTTCTCTCAATCCTTCATTGACCATCTGACCTCTCAACCCCTTGTTGTTGTTCGCTCTCTTATATACGCGTCACAACTAAAGCGCATGTGTACAAGTTTGTAACCCTCCGGGGAAAATGTTGTTTCCCTATACGACATCAATTGAAGCTTACATCACACAGGTAAATGAAACAAAAGAAATTGTTTACATAAGTAAAGACTTGAACTCCCACAGGACTGGTTTGGTATACCAACTTGGCCGCTGTTTCATTGTTTTGGAACACCAATATGGCTGCAATGACACCATGTGCGTGCGTTCCATACAGCCACTTTTATTGAGGGAAAATATTCTATTCTGAAATGATCTGTTAGAATGTCAAGAGCACATTCATTTTTTTAACATTTTTCACTATATATGTGGAACCTCACACACTCAACTGCATGCGATTCTCAACATTAAGCGCATAACATTACTCTTGCAAGGTGCACGCTGGCGGTGGACGGGGTAATTGGCCAGCCTATTTTCTCTTTCACCCCTTTCCCCTTAAAAAAACAAATTAACACGTGCAGCAGAAAAAAGTCATACTTACATGTAAAGTACGTTAGTGCACGAAATCATTTTTCAAAGATTGAACGATAATCCTTTTGAAAATAATTGATAAATTAAAAACTGAAACTAATATGCTATCCGTTATGACATCTCAAAATATCAAAAAGACTTGCATATTAAATGAGAAAGTTGGTTTTGGTGCGGTTCGCCACGAGGCTCTTCGGAACGTCTCACATGATTGGCTGAGAAAATGATATACAAACAATAGTAACAATGGACCCTAGGCCTAAAGCAATAGAGCGTCGTGCTAACAAGGTCCGATAAAATTTGGAGGTTATAGAACTGCTTCATGAGAACAGAGTGTGGCACTGCGACAACAAATATTATAACATAGCTAGCAGAGCCACGCAATCAAATTTAGTATACGTAAGCGTGCTTAAAATCCCGATGGTGCACTCTCGCGCTGATGGCGTGAGCAAATCGCTTTGCCAGAAAATTTTTTTTTCGCGCGAGTGGCCATTGTTAGCGTGGGGAAAAATATTCAGATATTTCGCGACAATAATGGATAGAAACAGAGACTCCACCCACCAGTCCCAAAACAAAGACAATTTCCGACCTTTTCTCTTGGGCTGGAGTTCTTAAATGAGGCAGAAAAAGAGAAAAACAACGGAACAGGAGACTCTGCATCGGCGCCATCACGATTCGCTTCACTGTTCGAGGGTGAAATGCAATTTTGACAGAAAGACACTCTGGTAAAACCAAACAAGTTACAAACTGGTCTGTTTCATCCTTCAAAGGTAAGCTTAAATTTTTCCGTTTTGAAATTGTTAAATATGAAACTCGAGCTTTCAAAAGAAAGATTGAAATAAAACCAATTCCTATTTTGTTTATTTCGCTTACCGCGAACAATCACTTCCGATAATGTTGTCCGTTATTCGCGTCGGATTTTATGCACAATTCCACCGGCTATGTTATAAAACAATTGGTTCATGCTTTTAGCTGTGCACTATCGAGTTATGGAGCACTTGGGAAGTTTGGAGAGCACTCAAGAAGCTAGAGTTGCCCTCGGCTACGCCTCGGGCAACTCTTACGCTTCTTTCGTGCTCTCCAAACTTCCCGCGTGCTCCATAACTCGATAGTGCACGCTAAAGCATGAACCAATTGTTAAATAATCAATATATAATCGCGATGAAACTTTTTCCGATTTCAACTATTAGTTTGCATTCCTCAGATTTTATAACAGTGCGGCAACGCAATGCCATTGTCATATATTTCAATGATTGTAATGATTTCAATGATTTAAATGAACAGCCAGATTAGAAGGTGGGAGAAATTTTGTACTCTGTTACGTCACTGAGCTCCAGCAGAAAAAACAACAGACACAGTTATATTGGAAGGACAAGCATTACCATAGTGGCGAAGAAAACGAATGAAAAGGAAGAATTACTTGGATACTGTAAGCTACGAAACTAAGTGTAAACAAAATACCAGAGAAGATTAAGCTCGCCAGGTGCGAGCGGGAAATTCAAATCGCAAAGGGAAATTGTTATCGAAAAGCTGTTAAAAGTGGCGCAGAAAAAGATGGAAGAAGTGCGTCGTATTGATGAAGAATGCAAAGAAGACAGTGTGCAACCAGGAAACTGAAGTAGAAAATGATGTTAATCAATTTCTTCCAAGCGATCCATGACTGTCTTGAGGAGAAGAAAGAAAAAATCCTGTCTGCAATGAGAGAGGACTCAGTAAAATCGCGGGCACTACTAAAGAGGCAAAAAATTTTATTCAAAATCAAGAAAAGGTGTATCGATTTGCAGTTCTGATGCTCACCACGACTGTTGAGGTTGTAGATCTTAAGAAATCCTTAGACACGATTGTAAATGAGGTAAAGGAAGAAATACAAGCTTATTGTGTCTCCGAAAGGAAACCGTTGCAGATGAACTTTGTGGAAGCTCAAGAGTCTTTGGATATTCTCATCAAGGCAAAAGGAATGGGCTTTTTACAATTACAAACTGACACCATTGCAAATCAGTCCCGTGCTGAAGGCAGTGAAACCGAGGAGGCGACTGTTTGGTTTCGCGCTGAATTTACTTTGACAGCAAGGAATTCTGGAGGAGATCCGTGCTTCAATAAAATGGGTTGAACAACGGTGGAGGCCAAAGATTAAGATGGTCAAGACATCGTGACAGGAGTACACATTCAAGATTTTGACGATGGTGCATACAAAGTCGGTTATTTTGTCAAAAAAGCCGGAGAACTTTAAGCGTCACTAAAGGTAATTAAATTATAGGAGATAAATATATATTGAAATTCAACTGAATTATTTTATTAAGGGTTGCTTCTGCTGTACTTTGCTCCCATCTGTTGATGAATATTTTTGATTATATAAGACAATGTTCTGAAAACCCCTTGAAATTATATTGTTGTGTGTTAAACATTTGGGGTGTGCGCAACCTATGATATTTATTGTAAACATTAAGTTAAGAAAATCTATTAAATTATTGGTGTAGCAAATTCGAAAGCAGTTCACTTCGTACCACGCACCCTAATTTACTGCGCTGCACTTTGTAAGGTAAATGTTGATAGATGTTGCACACCTTGCATACAACGTGA
>JAHPZR010004146.1:80000-105696 GCA_019787425.1 Platygyra sinensis
TATCTGGATTTGTTCACGGAAGTCCCGAGTTCAACTTCTCGACTGCGTTGTGTGAATAGCTAACTGGTTAGCCTCCCACCAGTTGGGATTCTTAATAGTTTATGTTCTGTTTGCTATGTTTAGTTATTTATTCACAGTGTTCCCAATTAGGACGTCAGTGCTAAATACTCTCGACACAATATTATTATTATTATTATTATTATTATTATTATTACAAGTGAAACCGGAAATAACAATATATAATTATATATCCCATAAATAGGTAGATGTTGACAATTTTTCTTTATTATTTTTACCTTTCTTAGTTTTTGCATATTAATTCATTCATACCAGAAATGACAAGTGTTAATTGAGAGAGAGATAGAGAGAGAGAGAGAGATACTCTGAAAACACGCCTATCCGCTCCTGTTCTGACAGTTTTTTTAGTTCACGATAAACCAAAAGTTAAATGTTTTGCAATTTTTTTCTTTGGTTAAAATTACGAAGGAAGACATTGCCCGCTATGTTTGTCATCGAATCGTAGATTCTCCGCACCTCGCGATTCACACGTCATTTTGTTTAACCAATCACAGAAAGTGAATCGACCTTCTGAAACGAAGCGGCGGTTTGCTTGCGACAGCGCTGTAGCTGTGGTGAAAGTGGTATTTGCGGTCAAGTTTAACAAAGTAGTGGGAAATTTCTAGTCCGAAGCTTAACTACATTCAAAACGGTGAAATGAATTTGAAATTTGGTTCATCCTGTCTCATAAAACCTTAGACCAAGTCAGTAAATTAACGAGCACATGAACGCTGTGCGATACCTCGTTCGACTCTCTCGTTCCGCCACTTCGACTAGGTCACCTGAAGATGTGTTGGACTGTGAAAGATTTGTGTGGTGAAAGAGCTGTGGTGAAAAGCTGAAATGGTCGCCAAAATGGGAGATTTGCCGTCAAATTCAACTAAGTAAGCATAAAACTTTAGATCAAGTCAGTGGATTAACGACGTCCACGTCAACGCTGTGCGATACCTCGTTCGACTCGACTCTCCTTCCGCCACTTCGACTAGGTCACCTGAAGATGTGTTAGACTGTGAAAATATTTTTAACTGGCCACTCTGGGAAGAATTATATCAAGGCTTGATGGACGGCTTTTTGGATGTATCTAAAGCGTTGTGAAAGGGATTGTATTCGTGCCGCGACTGCATTCGACAACACATAAATTTTCCCGCCGTGCTTTGAGCATGACTAAAGACGATGGATGTGCGATTTACGCAATGGCCCGATGTAGCCTTTTCGACGATTGGAGAAGGTATTTACCGTTGACCTTTTATTTAGTCACACTCAAAAACATTTGTTTCCTGCTCCGGAAACATAATAAAAGTTAAAAAGTTTTACAAACTCGGAGCTAAAAGTTAAAACTTGTGAAATATTTCGTCCGTTTTTTTCAACCGGACTTCATCAGTCAATGATATGAATGTTAAAAAGATGAATTTTAAAAAGGGGTTTTAACGCCTCTTGGGAGTTAGAATTGTGTCATAGATAGCTGCTAATTCGTAACCATTGTCTCTGTTTAACGCCGGTTTCGTAAGTTTAATTTGAATAGCTTCTTTTATCCTGCGTTTGAAGGTGTTAACTTCGGTTGATAGTACTTTTGTCTTATTTGGGTCCACCGAGTGGCCCTCCAGGCGACAATGCTCGTAAATAGCTGATGAACTTCTTGATTGGTGTTCTTTCACTCTGATTTCCAGAGAGCGGGCCGTTTCGCCAACGTACTCCTTGTTACACTTCTCACAATGGATCTGGTACACAGTACCGCATTTCTTGAGATTGACAGTTGTGTCCTTGACACGTACCAATTGTGATCTTAGAGAATTGACGGGCTTAGAATAAGTGTAACTTCGTGTGACTTGAAAGCTCTTTGCAGGCGTTCCGAGATTCCTTTGATGTATGGCGTTGATGCATAGATTTTCTTCTCATTTTGAGGCTCTTCGGTATCTTCTGTTGTAGATTTTGGATGTGGTATTGTTAGCATCCATTCTGGATAGTTATTCATTTTTAGAGCTTGCTTGACGTGCTGTGTTTCTCTAGTTCTGTCATCGTTTTCCGTAACCAAGGTCTGAGCTCTCAACATCAGCTCTTTTGTGTTGTAGATGATGGTTTGATTGGAAGTTTAGGTACTGGTCCGTGTGCGTAGGTTTGCGGTACACGGAGATCTTAGTAGAACCATCTTGGTTAATACTCACACAGGTATCAAGGAAAGGAATCCTGCCATCCTTTTCCTGTTCCGAAGTGAACTGGATATGTTGGTCAACGGAGTTTAGATGTTCTGAGAAGGAATCGATGGCGTTTTCGTGAATCTTGGCCATCGTGTCATCCACATATCGATACCACATAGTTGGAGGGGTGGGGGCGGTGTCCAGAGCTCTGCTCTCAAACTGTTCCATGTAGAGATTGGCCACTACCGGGGAAATCGGAGACCCCATGGCGGCTCCTTTCTTTTGTTTGTAGAATTCACCCTGGAATGTGAAGTATGTGCTCGAGAGGCACATCTCTAGTAGAACAGATAATTGGGCGATATCTAACGGGCATCTATCCGGTAAGCTCTGGTCACTTTCCAGTTTGGCTCTGACAACTGGAATGGCTTCATTGATCGGAATGCTGGTAAACAGTGAGGAAACATCGTATGAAACGAGTTTCTGTCCAGGGGGTGCTTCAAGTTCTGCAATCTTGTTGACAAAGTCTTCACTGTTGACGATGTGATGACTGTTGAGGCCAACAAGAGGTTTCATAATCTTAGCAAGGAACTTGGCAGTATCGTACATCACGCTACCAATGCTCGAAACTATTGGCCGTAGCGGTACGTCTTTCTTGTGAATCTTGGGTAGCCCGTAGAACTTTGGGACATTCTCTGTTGTGGGGTACAGTTGATTGTAAAGATAATTAGGGATTCTCTCTTCTTTGCGCCACTCCCTCAAGGTTTGAATGAGTTTGTTTTTGATGGCTCTGGTTGGATCAGATGTCAGTTTTTCATACGTATTGGTATCGTCTAGAAGAGCCTTCACCTTGTTGTGATAATGTTGTTTGTTTAGGATTACCGTAGTGCGCCCTTTGTCCGCTGGTAAGATTACAATTGAATCGTCTTTCGCCAGAGCCTTAATGGCTTCCCTTTCAGCTCTGCTGATGTTTGATCTTGGGGGTTTGCTCTTGCTTACGATTTTAACTACTTCATTTCTCAGGCTCTCGGCTTGGCTTTTATCTTTTAGTTGATTACAGGCCAGTTCAGTGGCTGCCACGATCTCATCAACTGGGATCTTTGATGGAGTTACGCTAAAATTCAGACCTTTCATGAGAACCGAGCGTTCACTTTCGGAAAGAGGGCGGTCAGAGAGATTCATAACCCACTTTGTCTGATCAATGTTGGTGTTTTCAATGTTTGTCGTCGGTGATCGAGTTTCTTCTTTGCTCAGCAGGCGCTCAAACTTTTGCCTCTGGCGGCTCTTTGCCATCTCAAAGTGCGACGAATGTGTTTTCTCGAAGAGAGTTAGAATTTGGTTGTTTATCTCTGTTGACACCTTGGATTGTAAACTTGATTTCAGTTCTTTTTACGCTCTCCTCGTACTTTCTGATCGTAAAGTCGCATTGTCTTATTCGTTCCTGAAGAAGTTTCTTCTCGGCATTATGAATAATCTTCATGGTCTTAACACCTTTCATACAGGTTCGTAGTTTCAGGCTATTTGGAGTAATGTTATTATATCTGCATCGGATGTTAAAGTGCTTGTGATTCTGCCACCGGGCGAGTTTTCCAAGCGTTTTCTCTCCTTTCCTAACCATCTTTAGGACTTCGCGTCCATGTTGTCGTAAGCTACACTCAAAAACATTTGTTTCCTGCTCCGGAAACATAATAAAAGTTAAAAAGTTTTACAAACTCGGAAAATATGAAATATTTCGTCCGTTTTTTTCAACCGGACTTCATCAGTCAATGATATGAATGTTAAAAAGATGAATTTTAAAAAGGGGTTTTAACGCCTCTTGGGAGTCGTTTTCTTCAAAAAACTTACGGTCAACCGATAAGCCAGATCAGCGTTGTCTCTGTTTATGTACCCAACTTTTGTATGGCTCGGCAAGAAGTTAAGCCTACTCTCAAATTTGGTTTTCAAGTTTATCGTCAGTTTGAATTTGTGCAGAAGGTTTTCAGGATTTCTGCGTTGGACCCATTCTTATAGCAAATTACATTTCAATTTCCCCTCAATTTAAAAAATAGATTCAAATGAAATTTACCGTAAACTTAAGCTTATAATTTAAACATTGTTGTCAAATGGTTTTTCCTCAGACTACCATTGTGAATAGGTGCCACAAACCAGAAGCGTAACACTTTGTAAAACTGCCAAATCTATTAAAACAATTATTTGCTAATCTTTCTTTGTTTTTTTCGACTGGTTCTTGGTCGGTTTTGACATAAACTTAAGTACTTGACGTCTTCAGAGTTATTAAGCTGAGGTACTTTCCGCGTTTAGCGCGCACGTACACGAACTCGCACAAACAGCCGTGATTTTAAAACTTTTCTCTGTTTCTGCTGAATCTTTGACATACAATTTTTAGCTTTTTAACAATTGAATTAAATTATGTGAACCCTCATGCATTACAGTCTCTGTGAAAACGTTTTTTGTAGTACAGTAATTTTTCAGATACAACAAAATGTTCCGCCACTCAAATTAAACTTATGTGTCGGAATCGTGTAATTCATTAGGGTAATCCACTTGAAAGCACGAACTGTTCCAGTATTTGTTTATGCGCAACTATTTTTCTTAGGCCAATACTTTGAATAATGACTTTATTGTACACTTTGTTATAATTCTAATAGAAAATTTAGTTTATGGACGGTATAAAATAAAGTTTTGATGTCTGTGCGAATGAAGGTAACGTTTTAAGTTCCGGTTGAAAATAAAGTACTCATTTATTCCGTCACTGTTTGCGATACGTTTTTAACCTTCAAATATCGTATTTAGTAAAATTACTGAGCTTGCATCGGTTGCCTTAAGCAACTTAAATTGTTTCATTTAATGTTAGCATTAATTTGATGTCATTCGCATTGCTGCAACTTCTAGTTTAAGTTTTATAATTTCAAGAATTAAACAACACTTTTTAGGTGGGAAGTGCATTTAAGTGTACCACGAACGCGCTTTTTTTGGTTTTGTTTTTTAACAAACAGCAACAACTATCTGTATCAACTTACCTTCTCAAGTATACATTGTCTCTGAGCAGACAGCAGCTATAAAAAAAAAATAATTAAAAAAGGCGTCAAAAGTTCCGTTTAAAGAAAATGCAAGTCCAGTCCATTGTCCAGTCCTTGGAATTTTTTTTTCTAGCTAACCTTTTGTGGCGCGGCGTCGCAGTGAACAAAAAGCGCGCGAAAGTATAGCCTCGTTTTCGTTCTTTCCTGCAGGCCTCTCCTCTGAAAAAAGTCTTAAACATCGATCCTCGCCAAAAGCTATTGAAATTAGAAGAAACTGACAACGCCATCATAAAGAGCATTCTCTCAAGCCTTTGGCAAAATTTTCTTTTATTCCTACCTCAAATGGTCGTTGAGCAGGAAGCTGACAAACTTTTCAGTTAGATTTTCTATTGCCGCACTTTTTTATGAAAAAGTTATCATGGCCATTTTTTAAAACGCTATTTATTAAACTACAACTTCGCTGAAAAATATTCTTGGAGACAGGTTCTAGTAAACTTTTAGAGCTAATATTAGACTTCGGTCCGTTCTGGTCACGTGACCGATGACGTCACAGCATTAAAAATGACAAAAATGCATATTTCATAAAAATATCTTCCAATATCCAAATTTTTGTTTCCTCGCGTTTAATGCAACGCGAGATAGCACTTGTACCCAGACTCCCACTTTTTGAAAATTGTATATAGCTCTCTTAATATTTATATTTTGTTCGGTACCCGGGCAGTCCAAAATGGCTCACACCATTGTGCTTCAAACCACGTTGGCTGCTTTTTCAATAACAAAATAATTTCGTCACAGTGAGGAAAAACGCACTTGTGAGCAAAGTCACGTGACCAATGACGTCATCGCCCTTAGTCTTGTACAATAATTAGTTTATGGTAAGCCCCCGCTTATCTAAATAGCTGCCTCGATTTTCTTATTTTCTTATCTCAATTTCTCTCGTGACTGACCCTTTTTATTACAAATATGGTACTTTTTTTCATTTCAACTATCGTAATAAATCTTAAGCCGTCCACACACCACCTGTCTCGATTAGCCTTGCTATTTGCAGGTGGTGTGATATTTGTATATTTAATGTAAGAAATAAAGATGTTGTTGTTGGTAAGAGTTATTTCTAGACAACGTGGGGGTCATGCTGCCCTCAAACTGACCAAGTTATTTGGGATTGACGATTTTCCAGCTGCAAAGGATTCTGGGAAGGTTCTTGTTATAATTATATATTGTTATTTAATTATTATTATTATTATTAAGAATTTTTTGGGCAAATGGTTTACCGCCTCCCCTGGCAAAAAATAACTACCCGGACCATTACGCGGGTGCCTACACTAGTTTCTTACATCTTTCATTGTTACATTGTCTTAAAGGAACTAGGTCATGCTATGCGCTTCTTGAAAAGTTCCGTATAACGTTTTCAGGCTCGTCGTTTCAGTCCATCCATCAGTCAATCTATCAGTCTATCCGTTAGTTAGTCCATCAGATAGTCAGTTAAACAAACAATCAAACAAACAGTCAATCAGTAAAGCAAGTAAACTTTATTTAAGGAGTGACACTTGGCAGTTATTAAACCAATGTACTTGTGGCCCTCTAAGCGTCACTAAGCCGTATGACTGAGCCGCGTCGACAGACGATTCAAGGTGCAGCTGCGGAACAGAAAACAATACACGAGTCAGTTTTCTTTAAATGCAATAGCAATTATTGTCCTCCACGCTTTTCTCATATCTTATTCAATCCTCCCCAACTTTGGCCACACTTTAGCGTTTTGGTTTACTACTATAATACCAGTTTTGCTTTGGCTTCATAGTTTTAAGTAACATATTGCATTGCTCTGCAACATGGTAAGCAATATAGTGAATCTAAGTGAGAAGAGAGCTAATTAGTGTGGCTTATCATGGCAAAGGAAATAAGCCAAGGTCACGGCTTACCCTGGACAAAATCCAGATTATCAGTTTGGGTTAGAACTGATACTCTGACAGTTGCTGTGGAAAATCGAACTCGCAGTTTTCTTGCATGAAGGACACAATATTGAAGGGGTAAACCACTTATAAGAACGTAGGAATGCGACATTCTGAATCTTTTGGGGCGGAGAGGGGAGCTTTAAAGGCCCTTACCACGGTAAATGTAAAATTGTTCCTGCTGTGGCCATACACTAATATATTACAGATCGATGCAGGAATGAAGTCTACCAGTTACAGATATTTTGATGTCATTGCGATGTAAGGTGACATCATTATGACGTCATCTATTTGCTTTTTTAACTATGGTAACGTCAATGACGTCATTATAATGAAATATGCATAGCTAAACATCTATTTCCTCTTGAACCCAAAATGGGGGATTAAAGGTCTGCCAATGGGTATTCGACTTTTTTTAATAACTGAAGAGAATGCACCACGCATTAATTTTTGCTATGATCGGATTCGCTGTTGATGATTTAGCGATACATTTATTCGAGGAAAGCTTAAAGGAAAACACGTGGCATTTCTCTGGTTAATCATAAAAATTACAATTTCCTCGATTGTGATTGGTTTAAAAAACTCCTATTTCCCACTAATTCACTTGTCTGCTGTTAACGGACAGTTTGTTATCGGACACCTTGTTATCGGACAGTTTGTTATCGGACAGTTCAATAAGCCAATCACATTCAAAGATGTAGTTAAAATTAACCAATCACATTTAAAGTTGCGGTTTAAATCAACCAATCACAACCTTGGTTTCAATCACCATAGAAACAAGTGTACAAACTCCTAAACTGGGCTTTCTTCAAAATGGAGAATTTTTATCCCTTGAACAATGATTATGTTTTAGAAGACAGAAGTCATTTATTTTATCCTATGGCACAAATGTTTATGCGAACTATCCAGACGAGTTCCTTTGTGGATATGTTAACATGTTCAGATGAAGTTCAGCCATCCACAGCATTGTTTATCGCGTCGCAACAACCGCCGCAAACGGAGGTAAACATCCACCCGGCTGTAATACCACTGCACAGTACGCTAGTATTTCCTCCCTCGAAAATCCTCATTTTGTTCAACAAAATCAAAATACAGGAACAATGACAGTAGACCAAGCCAAGTTTTCCCCTTGTATCAGACGGAGAAATTTCAGAAATAAATAATAGTAAAACCACAGCTCCAAAAACATCGCTAAATCATGGATGGCAGCACAGGTAGAACGTTGTAAAGCCAAAAATATTAATGCATTTAACTGCCAGTGAAAGACGAGAATTGTTTCACATTGCTAGCGGATACGTGCCTGTACAATCCAGCTCGATATCTGCGATTTCTTCGACATTCCCTTTGCACAGTTCAGTGCTTGCAGCTTCAGCAAATCCACCAGCTGTAGGAGAATGTTCGACCAGCAGTTCCAGTTTCTTCATTAGCGAATGTGGCAGAATTCACCGGTATGCCGTCGTCCAAATACAGCATGGCTTCAAAAATCTCTCGGCGCCATTTTAAATTTTCAATAAACAGTTCAGTGTGTTTAAAAAACACCAGAGCAACTTAAGAAAATCCCCGTCTCAAAAAGCCAAGGAAACGAAGAATCATTCTGATGTTTACAACTTGAAGTGAGCTGTCTATTGACTCAGCTTAAAAACCTTGAATCTTGCTGGAAAAACTACCCTGGCTAGCGTTAAGAATTTTAACCAAATTTCGCAAAGTTCTGCGCAGTTGAACGTTTTTCATGCATGGTTGCGTTTTTGACTGACATAAGACTTGTTGTTCGCTCGTCACTTGGCAACCAGCAAATCCATTTTGACTGTTGTCGATTTCAGAGCGACATTAAGTAATGATCCAGGTAAAAACTGTACCATTTTCTATTGTTCTGCGGCAATAAGCTTTCCCCACGTTGAAACGGTTTCGTTTTCAGACCAAGAATTTATCAACTGATGGAAAGCAAATTTATGAAATAAAATGTATCTAAACTCCATTCTGAAAGGTAGTTTTCTTTGTGTGCAAACATTTCAACCAATCACAACAGTCGTAAACAAAGACAATAAAAGCCTCAAATTTTTCAATGTTCCCCACATAGGATTAATGTGATATTTTGATTCAGAAGAGATTTTGTTCAAATGAAAATAGTTGACCAATTAAAGATAAATAAATAAATATGCTGCTACCTGAAGTTTTGGTAGGTTTTGCTGATTGAGCCAATCACAAGTATGATAGAACAATAGCAATGTTGTGCAAAAGTAAGCACCTTTCTGCATTCCTTGCCGCGTGGTTGCCTCCTTACATGGACTGTTACTTAAATGCAAATTTTCCCTTTATTTCATAACTTTGCTATTCTTCTTTTCTCGGAAATTGTAATTTTGAACTCGTGATAAACAAATCGGACGACCGCGCAGCGGGAGTCCGATTTTGTTATCACTCGTATGATTACAGACCGAATTGGACTCCACTCAGTCCTATTACCATTGCTTATTCGTTCAATAATCTAAGGTATACTAATATAATATAGTAGAAATAGATTACTTCATAGAAAGTGCGACGTACGGATTTTTATTCACGAGTTGCAAAACTTTGTGAGTTTTCACAGTTTTGCAACAGGTGAATAAAAATCCGTACAAACCACTTTCTATGCTGTAATTTGTTTATTGTATATATAGCGAGAATTAAACATCTTTTAAATCAGTTTTATTTTTCCCCGATGACATAAGCTTACATGCAGAACAGCAAAAAATTCAAGACTGATGTAAATGACCGAACGTAATAAAAAACCAATTCGCTTTCCCGTCCAGCAGCAAGCGGACAAAGAGCCTACACAACATAAAATACAATACGGGGTATTGTATTAAAAAACACAGTGTGAAATCTTTTCGCTTGTCCATGACGACGCTTCGCGCTGTGCAAAGACAAATTCGGACTCTGTTGACTTACGCTGTCTATAGAAATGTTCCTCCTTGAATGTTCGCCCTTGAAACAGAGATAAGACTTGTTGAGTTGGCTGTTGGCTGAAGCGGAAGTGCTAATGATCAAGATGTTGGATGCATTCCGCTGCTGTTTCCGAAAGTCAACTAAAACGGGAAGCCGAAGCCATGTTTTCAAAACACAAACTGCAAGCGGGCGCTGATTTCAAGACCACGCTTCCGGGAAGCCATTTGAGTGTTTTGCTCTGATTGGCTAAGCCATTCTACTCTGGGCGATGATTGGTTATATTTTCGCATGTGAAGAATGCTATACGCGAAGTTGATTGGACGTATCGCTTTTTCACATTTAAAAATATGGCACAATTCTATTTGCAGGGTTTATTAACTAAAATTCTCGCTATATATACAATAATAGTGTATATTACCTAACATGTGATTATGTCTTCATACTTACCGCAGTATCGAAGCGAGCACATGGGTGTTTTTTGCAACTCATACACGTAAAAGGCGCCGCAGTTCTTGACTTTAATGTTGTTTTTCCATCGACAACAGTTCTGTGACCAATGATAGCAAACTTCACGAGTCACTTCACCGTCTGCCACAGAAGGATGTTGTCCTTTGATCCATCCTGGGGCATGCGCACCACAACGAAGCACAGGTGGACAAGTAGTGGGCATCTTTGGGTTACCAGCAACACCAGTAAAGCGATACCAGCGAGGGGTGAAACCTTTTCGATCACATGGGACTGAGCTTTGACCAGTGAAAGTGATAAGACGATCTGCTGCATTAAGGGTGTTGTATATGGTGCATGGGTTGTTAGATACAACTGTAGGAATAATATATACCATTAGAAAACAGTCCTAAGAAAGCACGCGCGCTGATTGGTTAAAAATTGTGTTTGTATAACTCGATGGAGACACAGAACTAGCGCGCGCTGTTGACGTAGTGATGGCACGAGCAAAGAGAATTTACATCTTGATAATCAAAGTTTAACGAGTGGTTTTCCTTTTTCTCGTCGTGATGTTTTCTAAAAGAAATAGAAAACATGTACTCCGTGTTTCTATCGAGTTATACAAACACTACCTTCACTGAATATATTCTCACACTGAGCTTATTAACAAAGTTCAAGGAAAGGTTGCTTTAGAAAAAGTTTTATAGAAATAAAGGAAAACGCGATGTTGAACGTGTTGTTCCAAAGTGGAATCGAGTGCGAAACACTTGTTTCAAGTACTCGTTTGGTGTCCCACGCATCCATCCATAACCGCGCCAGTAAAAAAGAGACTGAACGCGATTTTAAGCTTTGGTTTGCGAGGCTTTTTATACCATTGCTAAACGTTAGAACAACACGGTCAATTAATTTGCCCGGTTGCCGCTTCCATTTATTTATAAATGTTGATTGAGTGTGACTACAAATGTAGGCAGTGAAAAACGCTCTCTTTTCAACCTCCATAATCTCATCGCAGGCTTTTTTTTTGTTAAGGAAAACGAGGAAAGGGTAAATGTAAAGGCACAGGGGTTTGTTTCACTGTTAAAGTTCTAAGATTTGCACGTAAGACGAAGGAGAAATGATTCTGTTTTTGAAAACTTTCTGGGCGCCCTCCACAAACGTACATGTTTTTGTTTTTTTCCTCTCGCCAGTGGTTGAATGATCTTAAAAAACGCACCCAGTTAAATTAAAAAACAAGTAATTTTCAGGATCGGTTTCTACTGTCTGCTATCCGTATATTTTAAGACGGCATAATACATAATGTTAAGGAAAACGAGCGAAAGGGAAAAGCGGAGGGCGGGAGCGGAGGATTGAGGTTTGTTACAGTGTTAGAGTTCTGTGGATGATAAGGCGCCAATTTAAGGTGACCGAACACAGTTTTCGCGCGTGCTTTTGCTGATGCAATTTAGCCCGTGCGCAAGGATTTCAAAAACAAACCTGCCGTCAATAGAGCGATCATTTTATTTACTCAACACCCGTACTATCTGTGTTATTTTTCTCTATAATTGTACGCAGTGTATTGATGGCTTTAGTCTTTTATTACAAAGATATGTTAGAAAAGGTAAAGATGCAAAGAACCCAGCAATTTTCAGCTTTTGTTTGTTACCGAAAGAACCCAGTTAATGCAAGGCATGCGCAGTTGCTCGAAAAATTGAGACCGATTGCTTTAGCAGAAACGTGCCGATTTCTAACGATCCAGTCGTTAGAATTTCAAGAAATTTGGCAGAAAAATAGATCAGAGACCACATGATCTATCACGAAAAACCTGAATTTTGACCTAGGGAATTTATAATAATAGAGAAAACTATTAACGGCGAATTACGAAAAACGCCTATGTCAAAGTTTTTGTTGAAAAGGTGTTGACAGAAGGGATTTAATGGCAATTCTTAATGTGGATTAACGACTGGATTTTTTTAAATAAACAAAAACCATCATTTGAGCCTTGTTTTTAACCAGTCCCGTTGCCATGGCAACAGGACACACCCTAATCAAAATGCGAGAATACATACTTCCGCAATTAACCGTGACTCTTGCAAAAAACGGGCGCCAAAGCATAAATAGTTTAAAAGTAATGGTGAATTAGGCATAGGCACTTGAAAACTGTGTTCGGCCGCTTTAAAGGACACTTTAATGATTCGACTGTGAATTAGAGGTTTGTAATACCAATTTACAAATAACTTCCCATCCTCGGAAACCCAAGGGCTACTAGCCGGGACGATGCGATACTTTCGGGCGAAAGTTTACTTCAAGAGCTGGAGAGCCCCTGGGAACTTACTCTTACCGAATCAGTTCGAGAAGTGGTGGAATTCCGTCCCGCTGATTGGCCAGAAAAATATTGTTTTCTGGCCAATCAGCGAGGAGTTCTAGCGGGGTAACTTTGTCGCCTTCTTACACGAAGCAGTTTTCTTCATCGATCGACCTAGTTGCTTGGACCGGGGAGATTGTTGTGGACAGTTACAGACAAAAAAATATTCAACGAAGCCAGGGAAATCACAAGGCTTAACATGGGGCTAGGAACCAATACTCTTTCATCAATTTTCTCGGCGGATTTATCTAAGGTACATTGATAATTTTTATAGTTAATGTACGCGATTTCGTGCAAAGTTTCAGAAATTATTCAACGATCGAGTCGAAATAAGAAGTAACCGTGGGTGCTCGACTAGCTTTCCCCGCAACAAAAAGGTATATCGTAAATTTTTATAATTAATGTACGCGATTTCTACATTGTTGCTTTTTGTTGCGGGGAAAGCTAGTAATTGTAAATTTATTATATTTTACCCGAAATTTTCTTTGGTAATGGTATATTTTATTGTAATTAGTTATATTTATATTTTGTAATTGTTTTTGAGGGCCACGGAGTCATCAGTGTCTTAGCACTACTGTTAAGTGTTTTCCCTCTTTAATTTAAATAAAGCCTATTTTATTTGAAAGTAAAAGTAGTCGAGATGGGACAACTTAAATTTTGGTGTTTGATTGGGTACAAAATTCTTGCACTCAGCATTTTTGCATTTAATTGATGATGCACATCAGTGTTACTGTATATTTTGTCGTGCGCAATCAGCCATACAGCTGCATCTTTAAGCGCCACACTCCCACCCATGTACATGGACTTGTTGTTGTTAGCCTCGATAGTTGTGCTTCTGTTTCTCTTCAATTGGAAGTTTCAAGGACGTTTCTGAGAAGATTACAACACGCATAGAAGAAAACTGGGATGGCATGGTCGCAAGAACTTTAGTAAGTTAATTAAGGGCAGTAACTCACGTTCGGTTCCATAAATTTCTATTCGGAGACAGTTCCAAGCATGTCGCTGAGTTGGATTAAAACGTAGGTATCTTGCAATCACTGGCACTTGTAGCTTGTGTTGGTCAATTGTGTTGCTGTCTCCTTGCCTGTGAAATTCCTGTCAGCATTTGAGAGAGTTAAGATTGTAAGAGTTCCTCTTACATGTAAGCTTATAAGTAAACCAAAAAATACCCAAAATATGATTCATTGACTGTACACTCTTGAAATTGCCCTGGAACAAGAGAATATGAAGGGTAAGATAGCCAATCTCTCATAATGGCATTATTTCTAAAGTAATCCCCTCTCAAATTTATTTTTAGATCTCTCCCAGTTTTGGAAATCTTAAGGGTCTACAAATAGCCAATCCTGTGACAAGGATTTTGATCACGTGAACAGGCTTATAAATGGGATTAACTCTCATAATCGAATACTAATTATAGCTTTCTTATCTTTTATTAAACTAAAACAGATCTCACCACTTCTACGTCATTTACATCTTTGTAAGGTGTCCAGTTTTGAGCATCTGAGGAGTACGACAGCTTGAAGGCTGTAACCCATTCATTACCATTTCTGTCTCCTTGAGTAGCAAGAGCACACACTTCCATCGTTTCTCCAAGATCCACCTGCAGCCAATCGTCATTCCTGCTGGCTTCTTTGGCACACCAGCCATCGCCTCTGTCACCATTGAGTCGGCCATACGCAGGCCGGGAACCAGTGCCAAACTGAGAGGACGCTGTCATCCGATTGTCGGGAATTTTTGCTTGGTCGGAAATTCCTACAGGCTTCCTATAGCAGTCATCTGCTACTCCTAAAATTCAATCATAGTTTTAGCTCCGTTCAAAATCATCGAAAGCAGAATAATTGGTCAGAGCAATTCTCTAAGCATTTAATCTGAGTACTTCTCATTTATCAATTAATCGCAATAAGTTATTATGATGCATGAAAAATAAACAAACGAGATGTTTTACAACAAGTCAGTTTGTATTCCTGAAAGTTAAACTAAGATTTAAAGTCTTCCAGGCTAAATATTTCACTAATCAATACGTACATGATAAAATGCTTGGATAGAAATGATATAGGGTCACTATAGAAAAACACTTTTTTAAGACTAACCAGTTTCAAAAGCATTTCAACTGAATCTCAGTCTTTGATTGGGCAAAAAATTTCTCGCATGGTATATAGTCGATTGGCTACATATGTTTTTGTTTGTGTACGTGTTGCTTTCTCACTGGAAATCTCTTTCAGTAAGTATCAAAGAGTATTACGACAACGCCTCAAAAATTCGAGATTAGAAATTTGGCTTAGCCGTAAGAAAGTTAGTAAGTTCATAACGGTAGAAACTCACGTTCAGTTCCGTAAGCTTCCACTCTGAGACAGTTCCAAGCATGACGCTGAGTTGGATTAAAACGAAGGTATCTTGCAGTCACTGGCACTGGTAACATGTGCTGGTCAACTGTGTTGCTGTCGCCTTGCCTGTGAAATTCCTGTTAGCATTTGATAAAGTTAAGTTTGTAAGAGCTTCTCTTACATGTAAGCTTGTAAGTAAAAAAGTGGCCAAAATACGATTGATTGACTGTACACTCTTGAACTTGTCCTAAAACAAGAGAGGGTAGGATAGCCAATACCCCATAATGGCATTATTTCTAAAGTAATCCCCGTCTTAATTTATTTTTGGATCCCTTCCAGTTTTGGAAATCCAAGGAAGGGGGAACGGGGGTGGGGGTGCTAAAAAGAGCCAAACCTGTGACAAGGATTTTGATCAAGTGGACAGGCTTATAAACGGCTTTAACTCTCTCACTATTCCTTCTCTCTGTTCTGATAGTATCCGTTATCGCAATCACAATCAAATCAAAATTATAGCTTTTTTGTCTGTTGTTAAACTAAAACAGATCTCACCACTTCTGTGCCATTTACATCTTTGTAAGGTGTCCAGGTTTGAGCATCTGATGAGTAGGACAGCTTGAAGGCTGTAACCCATTCATTACCATTTCTGTCTCCCTGAGTAGCAAGAGCACACACTTCCATCGTTTGTCCAAGATCAACCTGCAGCCAATCGTCATTCCTGCCGGCTTCTCTGGCACACCAGCCATCGCCCCTGCTACCATTGAGCCGACCATACGCAGGCTGGTAACCAGCCCCATACTGAGAGGACGCTGTTATCCGATTGTCGGGAATTTTTCCTTGGTCGGAAATTCCTGCAGGCTTTCTGAAGCAGTCATCTGCTACTCCTGAAATTCAATCATAGTTCTATCTCCGTTCAAAATCATCGAAAGCAGTACTTTTCATTTATTAATTAATTGCAATTAGTTGTTATAATGTATGAAAAATAAATAAACGAGATGTTTTACAACCAGAGTTTGTTTGCCTGTAAGTTAAAGGTTTGAAGTCTCCCACGCTAAATATTTGACTAATTAATACGTACATGATAAAATGCTTTTATAGAAATGATGTAGGGTCACTATAGAAAAACACTTTCATCAGACTAGCTAGTTTCAAAAGCATTTCAACTGGATCCAAATCCTTGATTGGGGAAAACATTTTTCGCACGGTATATAGTCGATTGGCTACATATGTTTTTGTTTGTGTACGTGTTGCTGTCTCACAAGAAGTCAGTTTCAGCAAGTAGCAGAGAGCATTACGACAACGCCTCAAAAAATTGAGATTCGAAATTTGGCTTAGCCGTAAGAAAGTAAGTAAGTTCATAAGAGTAGCAACTCACGTTCAGTTCCGTAAACTTCCACTCTGAGACAGTTCCAAAGATGACGCTGAGTTGGATTAAAGCGAAGATATCTTGCAGTCACTGGCTCTGGTAACTTGTGTTGGTCAACTGTGTTGCTGTCGCCTTGCCTGTGAAATTCCTGTTAGCATTTGATAAAGTTAAGGTTGTAAGAGCTCCTCTTACATGTAAGCTTGTAAGTAAAAAAGTGGCCAAAATACGATTGATTGACTGTACACTCTTGAACTTGTCCTAAAACAAGAGAGGGTAGGATAGCCAATACCCCATAATGGCATTATTTCTAAAGTAATCCCCGTCTTAATTTATTTTTGGATCCCTTCCAGTTTTGGAAATCCAAGGAAGGGGGAACGGGGGTGGGGGTGCTAAAAAGAGCCTATCCTATGACAAGGATTTTGATCAAGTGGACAGGCATATAAACGGCTTTAACTCTCTCACTATTCCTTCTCTCTGTTCTGATAGTATCCGTTATCGCAAACACAATCAAATCAAAATTATAGATTTTTTGTCTGTTGTTAAACTAAAACAGATCTCACCACTTCTGTGCCATTTACATCTTTGTAAGGTGTCCAGGTTTGAGCATCTGATGAGTAGGACAGCTTGAAGGCTGTAACCCATTCATTACCATTTCTGTCTCCCTGAGTAGCAAGAGCACACACTTCCATCGTTTGTCCAAGATCAACCTGCAGCCAATCGTCATTCCTGCCGGCTTCTCTGGCACACCAGCCATCGCCCCTGCTACCATTGAGCCGACCATACGCAGGCTGGTAACCAGCCCCATACTGAGAGGACGCTGTTATCCGATTGTCGGGAATTTTTCCTTGGTCGGAAATTCCTGCAGGCTTTCTGAAGCAGTCATCTGCTACTCCTGAAATTCAATCATAGTTCTATCTCCGTTCAAAATCATCGAAAGCAGTACTTTTCATTTATTAATTAATTGCAATTAGTTGTTATAATGTATGAAAAATAAATAAACGAGATGTTTTACAACCAGAGTTTGTTTGCCTGTAAGTTAAAGGTTTGAAGTCTCCCACGCTAAATATTTGACTAATTAATACGTACATGATAAAATGCTTTTATAGAAATGATGTAGGGTCACTATAGAAAAACACTTTCATCAGACTAGCTAGTTTCAAAAGCATTTCAACTGGATCCAAATCCTTGATTGGGGAAAACATTTTTCGCACGGTATATAGTCGATTGGCTACATATGTTTTTGTTTGTGTACGTGTTGCTGTCTCACAAGAAGTCAGTTTCAGCAAGTAGCAGAGAGTATTACGACAACGCCTCAAAAAATTGAGATTCGAAATTTGGCTTAGCCGTAAGAAAGTTAGTAAGTTCATAAGAGTAGCAACTCACGTTCAGTTCCGTAAACTTCCACTCTGAGACAGTTCCAAAGATGACGCTGAGTTGGATTAAAGCGAAGATATCTTGCAGTCACTGGCTCTGGTAACTTGTGTTGGTCAACTGTGTTGCTGTCGCCTTGCCTGTGAAATTCCTGTTAGCATTTGATAAAGTTAAGGTTGTAAGAGCTCCTCTTACATGTAAGCTTGTAAGTAAAAAAGTGGCCAAAATACGATTGATTGACTGTACACTCTTGAACTTGTCCTAAAACAAGAGAGTGTAGGATAGCCAATACCCCATAATGGCATTATTTCTAAAGTAATCCCCGTCTTAATTTATTTTTGGATCCCTTCCAGTTTTGGAAATCCAAGGAAGGGGGAACGGGGGTGGGGGTGCTAAAAAGAGCCTATCCTATGACAAGGATTTTGATCAAGTGGACAGGCTTATAAACGGCTTTAACTCTCTCACTATTCCTTCTCTCTGTTCTGATAGTATCCGTTATCGCAATCAATATCAAATCAAAATTATAGATTTTTTGTCTGTTGTTAAACAAAAACAGATCTCACCACTTCTGTGCCATTTACATCTTTGTAAGGTGTCCAGGTTTGAGCATCTGATGAGTAGGACAGCTTGAAGGCTGTAACCCATTCATTACCATTTCTGTCTCCCTGAGTAGCAAGAGCACACACTTCCATCGTTTGTCCAAGATCAACCTGCAGCCAATCGTCATTCCTGCCGGCTTCTCTGGCACACCAGCCATCGCCCCTGCTACCATTGAGCCGACCATACGCAGGCTGGTAACCAGCCCCATACTGAGAGGACGCTGTTATCCGATTGTCGGGAATTTTTCCTTGGTCGGAAATTCCTGCAGGCTTTCTGAAGCAGTCATCTGCTACTCCTGAAATTCAATCATAGTTCTATCTCCGTTCAAAATCATCGAAAGCAGTACTTTTCATTTATTAATTAATTGCAATTAGTTGTTATAATGTATGAAAAATAAATAAACGAGATGTTTTACAACCAGAGTTTGTTTGCCTGTAAGTTAAAGGTTTGAAGTCTCCCACGCTAAATATTTGACTAATTAATACGTACATGATAAAATGCTTTTATAGAAATGATGTAGGGTCACTATAGAAAAACACTTTCATCAGACTAGCTAGTTTCAAAAGCATTTCAACTGGATCCAAATCCTTGATTGGGGAAAACATTTTTCGCACGGTATATAGTCGATTGGCTACATATGTTTTTGTTTGTGTACGTGTTGCTGTCTCACAAGAAGTCAGTTTCAGCAAGTAGCAGAGAGTATTACGACAACGCCTCAAAAAATTGAGATTCGAAATTTGGCTTAGCCGTAAGAAAGTTAGTAAGTTCATAAGAGTAGCAACTCACGTTCAGTTCCGTAAACTTCCACTCTGAGACAGTTCCAAAGATGACGCTGAGTTGGATTAAAGCGAAGATATCTTGCAGTCACTGGCTCTGGTAACTTGTGTTGGTCAACTGTGTTGCTGTCGCCTTGCCTGTGAAATTCCTGTTAGCATTTGATAAAGTTAAGGTTGTAAGAGCTCCTCTTACATGTAAGCTTGTAAGTAAAAAAGTGGCCAAAATACGATTGATTGACTGTACACTCTTGAACTTGTCCTAAAACAAGAGAGGGTAGGATAGCCAATACCCCATAATGGCATTATTTCTAAAGTAATCCCCGTCTTAATTTATTTTTGGATCCCTTCCAGTTTTGGAAATCCAAGGAAGGGGGAACGGGGGTCGGGGTGCTAAAAAGAGCCTATCCTATGACAAGGATTTTGATCAAGTGGACAGGCTTATAAACGGCTTTAACTCTCTCACTATTCCTTCTCTCTGTTCTGATAGTATCCGTTATCGCAATCACAATCAAATCAAAATTATAGCTTTTTTGTCTGTTGTTAAACAAAAACAGATCTCACCACTTCTGTGCCATTTACATCTTTGTAAGGTGTCCAGGTTTGAGCATCTGATGAGTAGGACAGCTTGAAGGCTGTAACCCATTCATTACCATTTCTGTCTCCCTGAGTAGCAAGAGCACACACTTCCATCGTTTGTCCAAGATCAACCTGCAGCCAATCGTCATTCCTGCCGGCTTCTCTGGCACACCAGCCATCGCCCCTGCTACCATTGAGCCGACCATACGCAGGCTGGTAACCAGCCCCATACTGAGAGGACGCTGTTATCCGATTGTCGGGAATTTTTCCTTGGTCGGAAATTCCTGCAGGCTTTCTGAAGCAGTCATCTGCTACTCCTGAAATTCAATCATAGTTCTATCTCCGTTCAAAATCATCGAAAGCAGTACTTTTCATTTATTAATTAATTGCAATTAGTTGTTATAATGTATGAAAAATAAATAAACGAGATGTTTTACAACCAGAGTTTGTTTGCCTGTAAGTTAAAGGTTTGAAGTCTCCCACGCTAAATATTTGACTAATTAATACGTACATGATAAAATGCTTTTATAGAAATGATGTAGGGTCACTATAGAAAAACACTTTCATCAGACTAGCTAGTTTCAAAAGCATTTCAACTGGATCCAAATCCTTGATTGGGGAAAACATTTTTCGCACGGTATATAGTCGATTGGCTACATATGTTTTTGTTTGTGTACGTGTTGCTGTCTCACAAGAAGTCAGTTTCAGCAAGTAGCAGAGAGTATTACGACAACGCCTCAAAAAATTGAGATTCGAAATTTGGCTTAGCCGTAAGAAAGTTAGTAAGTTCATAAGAGTAGCAACTCACGTTCAGTTCCGTAAACTTCCACTCTGAGACAGTTCCAAAGATGACGCTGAGTTGGATTAAAGCGAAGATATCTTGCAGTCACTGGCTCTGGTAACTTGTGTTGGTCAACTGTGTTGCTGTCGCCTTGCCTGTGAAATTCCTGTTAGCATTTGATAAAGTTAAGGTTGTAAGAGCTCCTCTTACATGTAAGCTTGTAAGTAAAAAAGTGGCCAAAATACGATTGATTGACTGTACACTCTTGAACTTGTCCTAAAACAAGAGAGTGTAGGATAGCCAATACCCCATAATGGCATTATTTCTAAAGTAATCCCCGTCTTAATTTATTTTTGGATCCCTTCCAGTTTTGGAAATCCAAGGAAGGGGGAACGGGGGTGGGGGTGCTAAAAAGAGCCTATCCTATGACAAGGATTTTGATCAAGTGGACAGGCTTATAAACGGCTTTAACTCTCTCACTATTCCTTCTCTCTGTTCTGATAGTATCCGTTATCGCAATCACATATCAAATCAAAATTATAGATTTTTTGTCTGTTGTTAAACAAAAACAGATCTCACCACTTCTGTGCCATTTACATCTTTGTAAGGTGTCCAGGTTTGAGCATCTGATGAGTAGGACAGCTTGAAGGCTGTAACCCATTCATTACCATTTCTGTCTCCCTGAGTAGCAAGAGCACACACTTCCATCGTTTGTCCAAGATCAACCTGCAGCCAATCGTCATTCCTGCCGGCTTCTCTGGCACACCAGCCATCGCCCCTGCTACCATTGAGCCGACCATACGCAGGCTGGTAACCAGCCCCATACTGAGAGGACGCTGTTATCCGATTGTCGGGAATTTTTCCTTGGTCGGAAATTCCTGCAGGCTTTCTGAAGCAGTCATCTGCTACTCCTGAAATTCAATCATAGTTCTATCTCCGTTCAAAATCATCGAAAGCAGTACTTTTCATTTATTAATTAATTGCAATTAGTTGTTATAATGTATGAAAAATAAATAAACGAGATGTTTTACAACCAGAGTTTGTTTGCCTGTAAGTTAAAGGTTTGAAGTCTCCCACGCTAAATATTTGACTAATTAATACGTACATGATAAAATGCTTTTATAGAAATGATGTAGGGTCACTATAGAAAAACACTTTCATCAGACTAGCTAGTTTCAAAAGCATTTCAACTGGATCCAAATCCTTGATTGGGGAAAACATTTTTCGCACGGTATATAGTCGATTGGCTACATATGTTTTTGTTTGTGTACGTGTTGCTGTCTCACAAGAAGTCAGTTTCAGCAAGTAGCAGAGAGTATTACGACAACGCCTCAAAAAATTGAGATTCGAAATTTGGCTTAGCCGTAAGAAAGTTAGTAAGTTCATAAGAGTAGCAACTCACGTTCAGTTCCGTAAACTTCCACTCTGAGACAGTTCCAAAGATGACGCTGAGTTGGATTAAAGCGAAGATATCTTGCAGTCACTGGCTCTGGTAACTTGTGTTGGTCAACTGTGTTGCTGTCGCCTTGCCTGTGAAATTCCTGTTAGCATTTGATAAAGTTAAGGTTGTAAGAGCTCCTCTTACATGTAAGCTTGTAAGTAAAAAAGTGGCCAAAATATGATTGATTGACTGTATACTCTTGAACTTGTCCTAAAACAAGAGAGGGTAGGATAGCCAATACCCCATAATGGCATTATTTCTAAAGTAATCGCCGTCTTAATTTATTTTTGGATCCCTTCCAGTTTTGGAAATCCAAGGAAGGGGGAACGGGGGTCGGGGTGCTAAAAAGAGCCTATCCTATGACAAGGATTTTGATCAAGTGGACAGGCTTATAAACGGCTTTAACTCTCTCACTATTCCTTCTCTCTGTTCTGATAGTATCCGTTATCGCAATCACAATCAAATCAAAATGATAGCTTTTTTGTCTGTTGTTAAACTAAAACAGATCTCACCACTTCTGTGCCATTTACATCGTTGTAAGGTGTCCAGGTTTGAGCATCTGATGAGTAGGACAGCTTGAAGGCTGTAACCCATTCATTACCATTTCTGTCTCCCTGAGTAGCAAGAGCACACACTTCCATCGTTTGTCCAAGATCAACCTGCAGCCAATCGTCATTCCTGCCGGCTTCTCTGGCACACCAGCCATCGCCCCTGCTACCATTGAGCCGACCATACGCAGGCTGGTAACCAGCCCCATACTGAGAGGACGCTGTTATCCGATTGTCGGGAATTTTTCCTTGGTCGGAAATTCCTGCAGGCTTTCTGAAGCAGTCATCTGCTACTCCTGAAATTCAATCATAGTTCTATCTCCGTTCAAAATCATCGAAAGCAGTACTTTTCATTTATTAATTAATTGCAATTAGTTGTTATAATGTATGAAAAATAAATAAACGAGATGTTTTACAACCAGAGTTTGTTTGCCTGTAAGTTAAAGGTTTGAAGTCTCCCACGCTAAATATTTGACTAATTAATACGTACATGATAAAATGCTTTTATAGAAATGATGTAGGGTCACTATAGAAAAACACTTTCATCAGACTAGCTAGTTTCAAAAGCATTTCAACTGGATCCAAATCCTTGATTGGGGAAAACATTTTTCGCACGGTATATAGTCGATTGGCTACATATGTTTTTGTTTGTGTACGTGTTGCTGTCTCACAAGAAGTCAGTTTCAGCAAGTAGCAGAGAGTATTACGACAACGCCTCAAAAAATTGAGATTCGAAATTTGGCTTAGCCGTAAGAAAGTTAGTAAGTTCATAAGAGTAGCAACTCACGTTCAGTTCCGTAAACTTCCACTCTGAGACAGTTCCAAAGATGACGCTGAGTTGGATTAAAGCGAAGATATCTTGCAGTCACTGGCTCTGGTAACTTGTGTTGGTCAACTGTGTTGCTGTCGCCTTGCCTGTGAAATTCCTGTTAGCATTTGATAAAGTTAAGGTTGTAAGAGCTCCTCTTACATGTAAGCTTGTAAGTAAAAAAGTGGCCAAAATATGATTGATTGACTGTATACTCTTGAACTTGTCCTAAAACAAGAGAGGGTAGGATAGCCAATACCCCATAATGGCATTATTTCTAAAGTAATCCCCGTCTTAATTTATTTTTGGATCCCTTCCAGTTTTGGAAATCCAAGGAAGGGGGAACGGGGGTGGGGGTGCTAAAAAGAGCCTATCCTATGACAAGGATTTTGATCAAGTGGACAGGCTTATAAACGGCTTTAACTCTCTCACTATTCCTTCTCTCTGTTCTGATAGTATCCGTTATCGCAATCACAATCAAATCAAAATTATAGCTTTTTTGTCTGTTGTTAAACTAAAACAGATCTCACCACTTCTGTGCCATTTACATCTTTGTAAGGTGTCCAGGTTTGAGCATCTGATGAGTAGGACAGCTTGAAGGCTGTAACCCATTCATTACCATTTCTGTCTCCCTGAGTAGCAAGAGCACACACTTCCATCGTTTGTCCAAGATCAACCTGCAGCCAATCGTCATTCCTGCCGGCTTCTCTGGCACACCAGCCATCGCCCCTGCTACCATTGAGCCGACCATACGCAGGCTGGTAACCAGCCCCATACTGAGAGGACGCTGTTATCCGATTGTCGGGAATTTTTCCTTGGTCGGAAATTCCTGCAGGCTTTCTGAAGCAGTCATCTGCTACTCCTGAAATTCAATCATAGTTCTATCTCCGTTCAAAATCATCGAAAGCAGTACTTTTCATTTATTAATTAATTGCAATTAGTTGTTATAATGTATGAAAAATAAATAAACGAGATGTTTTACAACCAGAGTTTGTTTGCCTGTAAGTTAAAGGTTTGAAGTCTCCCACGCTAAATATTTGACTAATTAATACGTACATGATAAAATGCTTTTATAGAAATGATGTAGGGTCACTATAGAAAAACACTTTCATCAGACTAGCTAGTTTCAAAAGCATTTCAACTGGATCCAAATCCTTGATTGGGGAAAACATTTTTCGCACGGTATATAGTCGATTGGCTACATATGTTTTTGTTTGTGTACGTGTTGCTGTCTCACAAGAAGTCAGTTTCAGCAAGTAGCAGAGAGTATTACGACAACGCCTCAAAAAATTGAGATTCGAAATTTGGCTTAGCCGTAAGAAAGTTAGTAAGTTCATAAGAGTAGCAACTCACGTTCAGTTCCGTAAACTTCCACTCTGAGACAGTTCCAAAGATGACGCTGAGTTGGATTAAAGCGAAGATATCTTGCAGTCACTGGCTCTGGTAACTTGTGTTGGTCAACTGTGTTGCTGTCGCCTTGCCTGTGAAATTCCTGTTAGCATTTGATAAAGTTAAGGTTGTAAGAGCTCCTCTTACATGTAAGCTTGTAAGTAAAAAAGTGGCCAAAATACGATTGATTGACTGTACACTCTTGAACTTGTCCTAAAACAAGAGAGGGTAGGATAGCCAATACCCCATAATGGCATTATTTCTAAAGTAATCCCCGTCTTAATTTATTTTTGGATCCCTTCCAGTTTTGGAAATCCAAGGAAGGGGGAACGGGGGTCGGGGTGCTAAAAAGAGCCTATCCTATGACAAGGATTTTGATCAAGTGGACAGGCTTATAAACGGCTTTAACTCTCTCACTATTCCTTCTCTCTGTTCTGATAGTATCCGTTATCGCAATCACAATCAAATCAAAATTATAGCTTTTTTGTCTGTTGTTAAACAAAAACAGATCTCACCACTTCTGTGCCATTTACATCTTTGTAAGGTGTCCAGGTTTGAGCATCTGATGAGTAGGACAGCTTGAAGGCTGTAACCCATTCATTACCATTTCTGTCTCCCTGAGTAGCAAGAGCACACACTTCCATCGTTTGTCCAAGATCAACCTGCAGCCAATCGTCATTCCTGCCGGCTTCTCTGGCACACCAGCCATCGCCCCTGCTACCATTGAGCCGACCATACGCAGGCTGGTAACCAGCCCCATACTGAGAGGACGCTGTTATCCGATTGTCGGGAATTTTTCCTTGGTCGGAAATTCCTGCAGGCTTTCTGAAGCAGTCATCTGCTACTCCTGAAAT
>JAHPZR010004147.1:0-11170 GCA_019787425.1 Platygyra sinensis
AAAAAAAAGTAGACCACGTTGTAGGACACTATAAACCAAATTTATCACCATTCGAGCCAAGCCGTTCCGGTTAGCGCGATGTCTGTTGCGTGACAGTTTCGCGATACAATCGAATTCACGTTGCAGATATAAGCGACGAAATGTAAACAAGAAGACTTGAAGCAATCCGCGGTATAACACGGAAATGTTTACTTATCGTATGAGTTTTCGAGACACCTAACGAGTGGGCGAGTACTTATCCAAGCAGAAAATGAAATGATGTTTGAAGCATCTCGGTTCCCAGAGCCTCGTTCCCCTTGACCAGCGGTCGGAAAACGAGAGCTCTGGAAGGAACCATTTTAAATAACAAAGGAAATAACCGAATTCAGCCCATCCGGTTTCTCGCAGTCTTCATCTATGGCGCATGCCTGAAATGATTGCTTCCAGGAGCTCTCGATTCCTGCCGCAAGCCAGAAGGATCGTGGGCTCTGGGGACGAGAATGTGTTTGAAGCAACTAGAACATGTGTTCAATTTGGTTGAAACTTGATGTTTGCAGCATGGGTGTGAGATTTTAATAAAACACAACCGCGATCCAAGTGGTTAATTTCCAAAGAAAACACCGGTTTCACCATTTTCTTACATTGATGGCATGTCAGATTTATAGTTTACCAATTTAAGCCTGTTTCCTTGTTTTCGAATCGAAATTCTAAGGTCACAAAGCGTATACCATCTTCGTCCTCCTCATCTTCCTCCGTCACCTCTCCTTCTTCCACGACCCGACTCGATAGCGCTGAACGATCGAATTAAAAGAGCCTTCCCCTTCTACCGCTAATTGCAGTGACTCAACATCACACGAGGCGCGTTGGCCTCATGGTTAGTGCGCTCGTCTACGGATCGAGTGGTCCGGGGTCGAGCCCTGGCCTGGGACATTGTGTTGTGTTCTTGTGCAAGACACTTTACTCTCACGGTGTCCCTCTCCACCCAGGAGTATAAATGGGTACCGGCGAATTAAATGTTGGGGGTAACCCTGCGATGGACTAGCATCCCATCCAGGGGGGAGTAGAAATACTCTCAGTCGCTTCAAGCTAAGGAAAACGGGATAAGCTCCGGCTTGATGGGCCACCTATATCTCAGAAAGAGAAAGAACAGGTTGATGAACTTGCTAGAGAGTATTGGAGCTTTAAGGAAGAGCTGAGCGTGGAGTATGGGTTGTTTTTTAAATCAGACCGAATAGTAGTCTCGAGATCACTGAGGGCTGAAGTGCTAGATGAAATCCATAGAGCACATATGGGAGAACGCAACAGCCTTAGCTTTGCCAGAGACTATGTCTTTTGGCCTTTACTGACCGCCCAGATTAAAGACAGGGTCAGCTCCTGTTCAATTTGCAATCCCTTCCGCAACCGGCAACAGAGAGAGTCATTGCATCCACATGACATTCCAGGACTGCCGTGGCAGGTAGTAGGAACTGATTTGTTTGACTATGCAGGCCAAACATACCTATTAGTGACTGACTTCTACTCAAAGTACTTTGAAATAGAATTACTCTGCCAGAACACGGCCCGTTGTGTCATCAACAACTTGAAGAAAATATTTGCAAGGTTTGGAGTCCCTGATGAGGTTGTAAGTGACAATGGGTCACAGTACAGCAATACTAGGAATCTATTTAGCACCACTCATGAGTTCAAGCAGTTTGCTGAAGGGTGGGGTTTTCGTCACACTACAAGCTCTCCAGAGCACCCCCAGTCAAACGGAGCAGCAGAAAGAGCCGTGCAGACCGCCAAATGCATTTTCAAGAAGGCTGGAGCGGATAAAAAAGACCCTTTTGAAGGCCTGTTGAAGTATTGCAATACACCTTTTGAAGATATTGGTGTGTCACCTGTACAGTTGCTGATGAGTCGGCGCACTCACACGATGATAACCACTCATCGACGTCTCTTATTACGACAGGCAGTGGATCCTGATCGAGTCGTGAAAGCACTTAAAGAGCGCCAGTCTGTTTCTAAGAAGAATTTTGACAAACAAAGTAGAGATCTGCCTCCACTTGAGACTGGAGACAAAGTGCGGATTCGTCCACACAGAGATAGGGAATGGCCGTAAAGCTGAAGTATTACCGCGATCATACCTACTGCAGGATGAACAAGGGCGTATCTATAGAAGAAAGAAAGCAGATAATTTCAGTTCCGAATGATCATCCAATTCGTCCACAGCTCCATCCAATGTGTCCACAGCTGCATGATCCTTCTGTAAGTTCTCCGTGTGCTGATGTCCCCATGAGTCCATCGTCACCGACAACTGAGAAGCAAGCACCAGGACAAATGGAACTAGCAGAACAGCCAGCAGAAAATACGGAACACTCGCCGATTTTAACCAGATCTGGACGGCAAGTTAGAAAGCCACAAAGGCTCATTGAATCCTGTTAGAAGGGAGATGTTGTAATATTGTTGAACCTTTGGGGATCCCCCTACGGCTTGGGGTTCCCTGGCGTTTTATGGGCCGCCCCGCAGAAGAGCGGCCGCGGGAATTAACTTTGAGAACGTGCTGAATGATGAACACTTTTGATCGTTGAGTTTGTTTAGTTTATTCATTGAGCAGCCTTAGAACCAGCTTACAGCAGGTGCCGAGCGGCTTCGATCCGGCCCTATACCACATCAAGATTCTGCCGTGCTTGTTGTGCGTCTTCTAAGCGTAGTAATGAGCGAGGAGCTATACATGTGTTAGAAGGGTCTTTTTTCGTCTGCATTCTGCAAAGTATCGCAAAGAGAATGAAGGTAACCAAAAGTAATAATCCCGAAAAATCATCAACGTGTTGTTTGCTGTGTTTGCACATTCAGAAGTCTATGTTTATATCAATATAGTGTGGCAAAAATGCTTAAAAGAAAGGTGTTTAACATTATGTATTGTTTTCAATAGCTATGTCATTACATTTAATGATTTAAACCATCGCTTTATAACTGCATAGGAATTTAGTTACTGTTTGGTACAAAGTGTTAATGGATTAGACCTCACTGTCCAGCTAGTCCCAAGTTGTTATTTTGTATTCAGTCAATTAGGTAGTGATAGCTGCTATAATTTATAAATATATTGATGTTTACATGTACCAGGGTTGCCACAGGTCAGGAAATGGTACTGGAAAAAATTCTTCAAGGTCATGGATCGAAAGGCCATGGAAGTTTATTTAGGGTCTGTAGAAATTGACATTTTGAAGAAAAGTCACGGAAAATTGAAATAATTTACAATACAGTTGAGTTAATAAACCATTGAAGGCTGGAAGAAATCTTTGGGTTCAATGTGATCTCAATGAATTTACCACTTAGTAAACAAGTGGAAGAAGCAGCCACTATTAGACCTGATATTTTGTATTTCTTTGGTCAGGGATAGTTTATTTTTATTAGGGAAATCTTGAAAATGGAGGCCTGTGGCAACCATGTGTACATGTATTTTTATGCATGGTCAAATGAAATAGTTATTTTTTGTTAAATATTCCACTCAAATCCAACTATTCGCCACACTGTACTCAAGCAAGTGGCTTGATTTTGTTGATTAATTATTGTTTATTTAAAGTGAAGAATTCATTATGTTCTTGAAACAATATATATGCAGTCGAACCTCTTGTAAGTGACCAGCCTACAATGTAGGTGGTCACATTCAGGCTAGCATTTATATAGCATAGTGTCCAGTGTTTTTCCTACGTCCTATTTTCATGGCTAATTATGCAGCATGTACTAAAAATTAAAAATAGATTTATAGCCTTCAGTGGTTTTTTGGTCATAGCTGTTTAATGATTTTCTACTCCACCTATTGTATCTAGTTGTATACAAAATACTGTAGTTCATGTGACTATGTTGAGGTCAACAGATGATGTTATGCAAAACCCCTTGAAAATAAATTAAATATCCAGACATGTCCTTGCACTGAATTATTGCTCAATTACATGATTAAATTTGAAACTGGAAGATGCTCATGTCATGAAGTTGATCTTCATCAAAGAAAAGAAAGTCCAATTAAGGGTGAACTGTGGTTGATAAACCATATGAAAGATGAACAGATTTCTATAGTTTAAACCTCAAATTGAGGGTGATCTGTCATTTTGAATTTCACTAGGGACTTGTTTTGTTCGCTCGTATCTGCTGGTTTGATGTCAAAGTTTTGAAAACACAGCATAGCTAATGAGCAAGATGAAACTGCAGTAGTTCAGTTGCTACTGTTAAAACCAGGGAATTCAAATTGATGAATTCAGTGTAGAATCTTGTTTCTGAGGGAATATTCAAATGTTAATCCTCTTGACAATTAATTCCCCATTGCACTTCAGTTATTTTTGCTTTTTATACTCCAACGTTAAACAAATTTAACTGATGATGTTATCACAATGACAGCTAAGAAGAGTTATAAGTTGAAAATCAAAATGACTGTGTTGTTATGAATATGTAAATTTCTGTCAATGTTGCTGGACTAAAGCAGTTGATTGGCATAGGTAATAGTGTGTAGAGGCTATCTTTGTCCCTTTAAGGTAGTAGTGATTCTCCGAGTTTGTTCCTAACGTTTTAAACAAGCATGGTGCTGGACACCCTGCATTTGAAGAGACTGGTGTCCTTACAAATTAGTTTACCCCCCTCAGTGCCAGTACTTGAATTTACAGGAACTGCTACAAGAGACACAAGGTGTGAGATAAGCATCTTGGGGCTATCAATTCCAGTGGTCATTGAATGTAGTCCAAATATTTTTATGCTTCACATAGCAAATTGAATGCAGTTGTTAAGTAGTGAAATTACGTTGTTACGTAGAGGAATTTATGTTACGTGTCAGGCGTTCGCGCGCCAAAGGACTGGACATTCTCGTAGATGTTATATGACGTAAGCGAAAAACCCATGTGCTAGAGAATCGAGCGAAAGAGATTTGTGAAGAGAACATCTTATGTTTAGCTGATAAAGAATACACGTGGAAAACCTAAAGCCGTGTGGATATTCTGTGTAACACAGTCAGGGAAGAAAACAATGAAATTTTTGACCCAGTTGTCACTTATCTGAAATTAGAAAAGCTAACTATGTCTCTCCTCCAGATCTTTGGCCATCTTGGACTGCTTTCTGTGCTTTGCCAAAGCAATGGGTTAAGAATAATTCTTCATTAAACTGACCTCTCATGAAAAAAAAAAAAACATTTTTCTAACCTTAATGATACACAATACCCCAGACAGGACAGGTAGAGAATAATATAGTTGATGAACTGGTAAATGGTACAATAACATCAAGACCATGATGTCACATGGTTCTGTTTGCCACTGTGGCATTTGAAATTTGATTGTAATAACATCTATAGAATAGTTCACATTGGGCTGTCATATTAAATGTAAGAATACTGGCCCCCCGGGGGGGGGGGGTTTCTCCCTATAATGGCCTATACGGGGAGGCTCCGCCCGAAAGGAGTACCTTTTTGAGGCTTCAGGTATATGAAAGGGTGGGGATTTCACAAGCTGAGGTATATAAAAGGGTAGGGAAATCGGTCATTTAGGTATTTAAAAGGGCTTTTAATTGTAATACTTCAAATAGACACCCCATATGGCTGTATCAGTTTATTTATTAAGCACTACATGAAAATGAGAACAAGGCTTCATAAAGTAGGTATGTGAAAGGGGTACCTTTTTTCAACAAAAGGTATATAAAAGGGGTACCTTTTCTGCCAAAATGGTATATGAAAGGGTAAGGGGTTGGACCTCGGGGCGGAGCCTCCCCGTATTAAACTTTGTTAAGTACCCCCCCCCCCCCCCGGGATACTGGCAAGAAGCTGGGCAGACAGACAGGGCTGGACTACCAATCTAAGGAATGCAAACATGATGATGTTCCTATGATGATGTTCCCATCAATCAACACATCATTGCTGTGACTTTCACAGGGAACATTCTCAGTGAGAAAATTGTGAGCTAGAGCACTTAGGTTGGAACACTGTTTATTTGATCGTGGCATTTCACACACAACATATTCTCAACTTCATATGGATTGCTAATTAGCCAGCAGCAGCAATGGCCTTCATCTCTAGTGGAGACCAACAGAAAGCTCAAGATGACAAGTCTTCATTAGAATTACATACAGAGATAAATATGCAGTCCATATATTAAACGGACACATGCATTAATTAATTTAATTTCACAACATATTTCTCAGAATCTGTCATTAGATCATAGCAAGTTTGTTTCAATTCAGGAGTAAAATCTTGCGTGTCATGGTCAGATGCTTTAATCATGCATTTATCAATGTTTAGCCTGTGGCAAGGGAGAGGTGCAGGCATGGGTTGAGAACTTTGGTATCCCCCCAAAAAGTCAACTGCCCCGTCTCCCCAGAAAACATGATTGGTCAAATAACATAAAGATGTGAAACATACACTGTATAAAAAAACATTCCCAGCCCACAAGAGAGGTCATGTCAACCAAATTCACACCCCTTAACATTAATAGATAAAAAGCAACAACCTGTACTTAGCAACCTCTGTTGACAATACATAATAGGACTTCCATCTAGATTGGCTCTACAGGTCTTCATCAAAAGTTGGGTTCATTACTATTATAGTTTATTAACAAGAGACAAAACTTCTGGTTAAATCTTGAATCAAAATCTTTATTAAATTTGAACTCGACAGTACATAAGCTTAAATCACTGCATAGAAAATTAAAAAACATTATGCCATCTTGTAACTTAACAAATCTCACAGTATCAAAGACCAGAATTTGCTTTTCTTAGCTTGATTCACCAGCTGGAAGTGCCCGAATTGATTCTGGAAGAATTGTTTAAAACCTTGCTGGCCGCGTGGGACTCCAGTGGCATTTCATAATTTTTATTCTCATACCTCGCTGTGGATTTCCGTTCGATTGCTTTGTGATACACGTTCTTTTGCCACAAAAAGGGCTTTCGTCCGTCTTCTTGCCTCTCATGTGGCCTACATAGCTGGGTTTTCTTGTTCGGTGCGAGACCTCTGAGTCCTTAACTCTAAAAATTGCTTTCGATTTCAACAAATGGTAGACCGTCACTTTCACGAATACCAAGACCGGTTACTTCACAGTATAGAAATATACTCGAAAGGTTCTCTCTCTCAGATAAGCTCCAAACAAATCATTACGATTGCTGACGAAGCTGAAATTACTGCATCTACGAATATGTTGTTGATTTATATGTTGAAGCAAAGACTTTCCCGGTGTTTTGTACGCCATGTTCCCGCTGGAAGCAATCGTACCCAGAGCTTGCACATCCATGGCGCGCGGCTTGAAATTGGAAACCTGGGAACAAAGTTATTGTTTATCAACTTCCGGTGAAACTGCGCACGCTCTGTTAACGGCCAATGAAATGCCGAGTTCAAACGAAATTTCCCAGAGGTCTTCGTTTTCCCGTTCCGCTGGACAAGGGTAACCAAGGTTCTGGAGACGAGATTGAGTCGTAGCGTGAAATCTGACTACGTGAGTTGGGATGTTTTACGGTAGTGGCTACTACGTAGGGTTTATTTCGCTTTTCTGGCCCTTTTCAATAGACATCTCGGCATTTTATGAATTCCATTGGATACTATATCCTTTAAAGTCAGTTTAGCTCAAAGATTGCGCCAAGGTTGACTCTCATAATCTTGTAAATCGGTAACATGAATCTGCGATAAGTTTTGGCAAAGATGTTGGAATGGCGAAGCGAGTCAAGTTAAATGTTCGTGTTGAGCACAGGGTTGTTTTTCTTCGGTTAAGTTTGCTTTGGGGGTTTAGTGAAGATGTTTTGTATCCGGATAATTAGACGATGCTATTTTGCTTTTTTGAGTTTGGCTATATTTGTGTTCTTCACTCGCTGTTCTTTGAAATATTTGTCTCTGAAATTATATATTTCATTCATCGAATTGTTGTTATTGTACAAAGTGCCTGGCGTTCGCTTTCGCTCAGAAATAATCTGATCGTCGTAGCAAGGCGAATAGCTGCAATCGCTCTTTTGAGCGAAGCCATTTGGCTGTGAGAAACTAAATAAAAGAGATTTTAAACTTCTTAGTTCATGTTTCTGACATCTTTGCATCTTGCCTTCTTAAAATTTGGCAGACCACCGAGACGTACTCTCCCCAGACCTTCTCAGTCACGGCAGCCGTAGTAGCACCAGCCGTAGCGATTTGCTTAAACTACCTATCCTCTTCGCGCTCAGTTGCGCATAAGGCCGCACTACTCTTCCTCCACTTGTCCCTATCCTTGGCCATGGCTCTCACTTCCTCCCAGGACTTCCAGCCCGCCTTTGTCCTCTCTTTCTCCACAGTACGGCGCCAGGTGGTTTTGGGGCGACCGACTTTCCTTTTGCCCATAGGCGTCCAGGTAAGTGCCGTGACACAGTGATGTTCTCTGGGCATCCTAAGAACATGTCCCAAAAATCTCCATCTCCTTCTCTTTACTTCTACACTCATCCTTGTACATCCTGTTCTTTCGTTAAGTTCATCAATTGATACTATGTAAGGCCAAAATATACCCAGGCTTCTTTTGAGGCACTGGTATTGGAAGGAATCTAGTTTTCTGTTGTCTTGGACATTGGTCTTCCATGTCTCGCTTCCATATAACAGGACTGGCTTGACTAAGGTGTTAAATAGCCTGATCTTGGTCCTCCTATTGTACTGCTTCGAGCCCCATATTCTCTTTAGCTTCCTGAATGCTGTTTTGGCCTTACTCAATCTACTCTCCATATCTTTATCACAACCCTCCTCTGTGCTTACAACAGCTCCTAGATAGGTGAAATCCTTGGTTTCTTTGATAGTGTCACCATTTTGGAACTTGATTGGCTCTGTGATCTTGCAGTTCAGCCTCATGACTTGGGTTTTGGTCTTACTGATGTTTAAACCTATTCGCTGGGAAGCTTCTGCAAGCTTGTCTGTCTTCTTTTGCATCTGATGTTGGGTGGTGGAGATCAGAGCAATGTCATCAGCGAAGTCAAGATCTTCTAGTTGGTCCATGAACCTCCATCTTATTCCGGTGTTGGCTTGCTTGGTCGTCTCGCACATTATCCAATCAATGGCAAGGAGAAACAAGAACCCAGACATTACGCAACCTTGTTTGACACCCGTCTCGACTTTGAACCACTCGGATGTTTGGCCGCCATCGAGAACTGCACACTCACTATCTTGGTATAGAAGTTGGACTATCCTTATGATCTTTATTGGTATACCATACGCCTTCATGATGTCCCAGAGGCTGGGTCGGTGCAGTGAGTCAAAGGCTTTCTCAAAGTCAATGAAGTTAATGACTAGAGGGGTTTGCCACTCATACGACTGCTCGATAATGTTGCGCAAGATGAAGATTTGTTCTGTGGTGTTTCTTCCTTGTCGAAATCCTGCTTGCTCTGTTCTTAGCCTCTTATCAACCCCACTCTTCAAACGCTCGATAAGGATCTTACCCAACACCTTACTAGCTATAACAAGAAGCGTGATACCTCGCCAGTTTGTGCATTCTTTTAAATTACCCTTCTTTGGTAGTTTGACAATAAGCCCCTTCAACCATTCATGTGGCATCACCTCGTTTTCCCAGATCATCTGAATGACCTCGTGCAGTTTTTGTGTAGTTGTCTTGATGTCTGCTTTTAACAACTCCGCAACAATGTTGTCAACACCAGCTGCTTTTCCATTTTTTAGGGAACTTATCGCATTCTTGACTTCTCCTTTGCTGATTGGTCTGGTGCTTATCTCCTCAATCTCAGGAACTTCGTCAGCTGTTATCACTATTGGGTTCGTCGGTGGTGGTCTGTTGAGGATCTCTTCAAAGTGCTCTTTCCATCTAGCAAGCCTGCTGGAGTCATTTGTGATGGTCTTACCACTCTTGTCGTTAATAGCAGTGTTCTTGTGGATTCCCTCATTACATATGGTCTTTGTTATCCCGTATAGAGTCTTCATGTTTCCCATATCTGCTGCATGCTGCGCATCATCCATCAGGCTGTTAAGCCACTCTCTTTTGTCAGATTTCAAACTCTTCTTCACCTCCTTGTCTTTACTCCTGTATTTTGCACGTAGTTGTTGTTGGATCCTTTCAGACTTAGCATTTTCTGCTTTGCCCTTAAGCTGTTTCCGCTCCTCGACCTTCCCCCATGACTCAGGACTGATCCATGGTTTGCTACTCTTCCTTTTCCTACCTAATACATTCTCTGCTGTATTGTTATAGGCTTTGCTGAATTGGGCCCACTTGCTATTGATATCATGATCATCATCTTCTGCTGCTTCCAAAACGGCAAATCGATTGCGGAGCTCTAGGGTAAACTCTTTTCTAACTGCTTCATGTCTGAGCTTGTCAATATCATATCTAATGCGTGAGCTAGTCGGTTTTATGATCTTTTTCAGCTTGAGTCGTACGCGGGTTTGAACTAAATGGTGATCGGAGGCAACGTCAGCTCCTCGCCTTACTCTTGTGTCCAGGATGGATCTCCTGAACTGCTGGTTAACTAAGATGTGGTCTATCTGGTTGTGTGTTTTACCATCGGGGGATGTCCAGGTGTTTTTATGGATGTCTTTATGGGGGAAAATAGTTCCAGTGATCACCAAGTTGTTCATCTCACAGAAGTCTATCAACCTTTCTCCATTACTGTTCATTATTCCAGTTCCATGCTTGCCCATAACCCTCTCCCTATTATGGTTGGACGAACCAACCTTAGCATTCATATCACCAGTTATGAGCAGGAGATCATGCTTGTTCACCTTCTCCACAGTGCTCTGTAACTGTTCGTAAAACAGCTCCTTATCTTCATCTACTGCATCTAATGTGGGAGCATAGGTATGAATAATAGTAAGTTTGATGTATTTGGAATAGAATCGGGCCATTATTATTCTATCATTGATTGGTTGCCACTCCATTAACGACGCCTCTGCATGCTTTGACATCATTATTGCAACTCCACTCCGATGCATTCCATCTTCCCGCCCAGAATAAATAACTGACTCTCCGGATGTAAGTTTTAATTTTCCCGACTCTGTCCATCTGCATTCGCTGATCCCTAAGATGTCAAGATTGTAGCTCTGGCATTTCTTTTGCTATTTGAGCTGATTTCCCTATCGCATACATGGTTCTTACATTCCAGTTACCTATGTTTACCAAATCTTTGGGCCTTAGAAGTGACTCTATCGGTCGGGGGGCTTCACAGTGTCTTTTCACCCTCCGATGTCATCCGGCTCTGGTAGTCCGTGAACACGATATCACAATCCTGAGGTACCTGGCCA
>JAHPZR010004148.1:0-12500 GCA_019787425.1 Platygyra sinensis
AATATTCTTTTGTCTAAACTTATGAAATATGGTGCCCATGGGCATGGCTTCATACGATTGGTTCAGATCATACTTGGACTGCCGTAAACAACGATGTTTTATAAATGGTTCCCTCTCTAGGGACCATTTCCTTACTTGTGGTATACCTCAAGGTACAATTCTGGGTCAACTTCTTTTTATAATATATATCAACGACTTACCTAACTGTCTATCAAATGCTGAACCTCGAATGTATGCTGATGACACACACATATCCTTTGCTAGCAATAACATCCAAAATATTAATACTGTTTTAAATGAGGATCTTGCTAGAGTTGAAAAATGGTTAACTGCTATCAAGCTTACTCTTAACGCATCTAAAACTGAGTTTATGTTGATCGGATCGAAGCAGAGGCTAAGCACATTTCACAACTCCTCCGTCCTTATGATTGACGTTGCACCTATAACTCACGTTACCTCTACGAAATCTCTTGGTGTTCATATTGACCAGGCTCTATCCCGGAATGTTCATGTTGAAAATTTATGTAAGAAAATCGCGTCTGGTATCGGAGCGTTGAAGAGAGTGGGTCTTTTGTTCCACACGAGACTCTCCGATCAATCTTCATGTCTTTAGTACAGCCTCACTTTGATTACTGTAACTCTGTCTGGGGATGTTGCAGCAAAACCCTAGCCAGTAAACTTCAAAAACTTCAAAATCGCGCTGCACGTATACTCACTTACTCGAACTATGATGCCAACGCTGATAACCTCATTAAAAAACTTGGATGGATAAAACTTCATTCTCAACGAACAATTCATAAGGCTGTGATGGTTTATAGAGGGGGGTGAATAGGGGTATGTAAATCAGCCGATCCACTAAAATTAATGGCTGAATCCGTCGATCCGCTCAAAAAATCAACTAAATCCGAATCCGCAAATTGTTAGCTGCGTTAGATGATAGGCGAGATACAAAGCGACTTTACTTGTTGGAGTTGCCTTGAATTGGCAGCGCGATATTGTGTTTTAGCGTTGAGGATGACTATCAACAAAATATTTATGTAACCAACATCTGTATCAAAACAAAATCTTGCAGATACGAGAAAAAGAGCATACTTATGGCCACGTTGAGCTCAAGTGCCTCACTATTTCTAGTCATTTTCTCCACTGCATGACATCCGGCATAAAAAAGAGATAAAGTGAAATTTCTTGGGGAACGTTGAGATCCACGATCCGACTTTCCTAACAACGAAAATCCAAATTCCGGGCCCAAAAACTTGATAAAACCGCGATCCGCCGTGATCATAGGATCCGCAGATCCGTTAAAATTTCGCTCTGAATCCAGAATCCGGGCTAAAATATTTACCAAATCCGCCGATCTGTAGACCTATTCACCCCCCTCTTTATAAGTCGCTTAATGGTCTTACTCCCGATTACCTTAGTTCCAAATTTGATGACCGTAGTAGCGTCTCCAACAAGAGACTATAAGGGACACAGAGGGCAAACTAGCCATCCCACAGCCACACACAAACTATATGAAGAATAGCTTCACTTACTCTGGAGCAGTTCTTTGGAATAGCTTACCAATCTAGTTGCAGCAGGCTGACTCCCTTAGGGCGTTCCGGGTTGGCTGCGAGCGTCTCTTTCCATCAGGTTAAATTTAGATTTTTATACACGGCACTCATGTAAAGCAGGTTTTATTTTATTATTTCATACTATAGCTATAATTATTGATTATTTAGAGTAATTTTAGAATAATGTAGTTCTAGTCGTTGTATAATTTGTAATAATTCTGGTATATAATTAGGTTTTTATAGTTGTGACTGATGAATTTACCGTGTCTAAATAAAGTTATCCTATCCTATCCTATCCTAATGAGAAATAGCACACAAACTGCAGTTACAAACATGACAATAAAACGCATGTTGGAAAACAAAATTATTTAACTTTAACTTGACGTTTCGTATGTTTCTACATACATCTTCAGAAGTGACCGTTAGTAATACAAGTAGCAACTAATTTTAAATTTTAGATAAGTAACTAAGTAACAATAACAATGACAAAAGCTGAGCAACTGCAGTTTGTGTGCTATTTCTCATTAAGCTACGATGGCCAAAGAAAAAGAATTTCTATCCTATCCTATTATAGGGAGTACCCCCCCCTCCCCGAGCTCGCTCTCTCCCGTTAAATTATGACCGGAAACGAACTCAATTTGTGAAACTACATACTTTTGGGAAATGATCGCTATTTTAGGAAAGGGTTTTACTTCTTGCCTTATATCAAGTAATAATCGGAATCCGCAATTATTAACCCATATTGACTCCTGAAACTTTTTGCCAAAAATGCGTTTTTTGGACATTTTGGTGGTTTTGAGGCTGGATCTCGGCCAAATTAACTTTAATCTGGTCGAAAATGAATTTGCAACACGACAGCTAGCCCTTCTTGCCACTAGAATCACGTTTTACTGTCCGTTTTCCGACTTCTACGACCTTTTGGCTCGGGCATGCACAGAAATCAAAATTTTGAATTTTTGTTTTCCCTTTCCTTTTTCTCCTTTTCTTTTCTTTTTGCTGCAGTGACTGACCTTCTACTGGGCTTGCTTGCGGTTAAAAGACTTCGAAGAAAGAGTCATCGAGGCGGCCAATTTTTACCATGGAGCAGCTAGGTGTAGTGGCAGGAAATTTTGCTCCGAGTTTTTCATTCATCTTTTTGAGCATTTCTGTGCATATCTCAGGTGCCATTAGGCTGATCACTCTGATATAGGCATCATTGGAAAGATCTTTTCCTCCTGCAGAAGTTGAGTACAGGTGATGCCAATTTTGGTCAAAAGTGATGACGTCAGAAGTGGAAGAAAGGCCAAGGTTGGTCACGGGCGGTTACGGGCGGTTACGGGCGGTTACGGGCGGCACAAGAGTCAATGGGGCTTTCAGAAAATATATACTATATCGGAGGTTTTATGAAACGTGTCACCGTGAAGCAGCGCGCGACTACGCGAGTTTGTCATTTGGGGTATACTGATACCTTAAGTGAATACTTCTTTGCCATTGAGAAACCAAAGAAACTGATAAACCAGCAATAGCTTTCTTCCAATTCACAGATTGTCGCCAAGATTTTGGTTGGTCCTTTCGTTCTCCCACCTAGCCCCTCCCCCCTCACCCACCCATTACGTATCTCCCACTCCGCCCCTGCCCCCCTCTCCCACCATTACGTAGTCCAGTACCTCTCCTTTCTTCCCACTCCCTATAGGGGCTAAACCCGGGTTTAGCCCCTATAGGGGGCGGGAAGAAAAGAGAATTTAGGGACTGGACTAACAATTACGTACTCAGTCCCTCCCCCTCACCCACCCATTACGTATCTCCCACTCAGCCCCTCCCCCTCACCCACCCATTGCGTATCTCCCACTCGGCCCCTCCCCTCACCCACCCATTACGTATCTCCCACTCAGCCCCTCCCCCTCACTCACCCATTACGTATCTCCCACTCAGCCCCTCCCCTCACCCACCCATTGCGTATCTCCCACTCAGCCCCTCCCCCTCACCTCACCCATTACGTATCTCCCACTGAGTTTTCTGTTCGTCTCTTACTTCTCTTGTACAACTGTCGAGACTGTGAACAGTGTCTCAGGCTAACAAGAGGGTCTGGATGGGATTAACTGACAAGTGACAAATGGCCCAATAAAATTCTGACAACTGACAAAATCCCCCAATTTAACTGACAACTGACATTTGTAGTAAGATTTACTGATAATTGACAGAGGGCTTCAGCCATTATTATTCGTTTGAAATTCATAAAAAAATAACAGTTTGCGTTGGAAATATTACTAATTTAAAGTGGTACTATGATCAAAAAATAATTCCTTTTTTTTCTTCAGATTTTGAAAGCTTGTTTGCTTAGCACCTAAGTGGCAAAATTTTGAGCTTTGAGTTTAATTCGAAGGCTGTTTATTTTTGAGTGCAAGTTTTGGATTTCACGGTCCGCCATTACCTCACGTTCAAACTGACTGATAGGACATCAGGGGGTTGGATCTAGAGAAAATGACGTCATTTACTCACTAGCTTAAGATTTCAGCGTGTAGACGCAATTTATTACTTATGCAAAACACGGGTTTAAAAGTCTGAAAGCCCGAAACTCCCGTGCTGCATATTAATTCAGCCGCGTACACACGCATTGCATTCTTAAACTAGTGAGACTTTGACGTCATTTTCTCCTCGACCCAGCTCTCTCAAGATTTTAAAGTTAGTAATGGCGGACCAATAAATAATAAAATTCCAGTTAAAATAAACAGGTGTCTTTTTAAAATCAGAACTTAAAACTTGTGTCAGTTAGTGTTTAGTTAACATAGTTTTGAAATCCAAAGAAAAAAAAAGAATTGTTTTTTTGGTCGTAGTACCACTTTAAGTTTGATATCCTTGCCGTTAAAATTATGTTTAGACCGAAACTATCACACTGGGTCAAGAGACTATCACCCTCATAGTCTCTTGACTGGGTTTTATATTACGTCTGCCAGACTCTTAATACAGAAAGATTTATGTCTGGATTTATGAAAACGAGGCTGAACTGTCAGGTTTCGCCTCGATTTTGCTTCTCTTTTCGGGCGCCCTTAAGCCATGTAGAAAGCTAAAAAAGAGAGAAAGAACGACAGTGAAGGCCAGATAAACGGGTGGAGAAGGAGATAAAAGACCGGCGGATCCTTGAAGCCAGGCGTAGTTAATTTGCAATAACGACAGATGGACAGTGGCAACTAGAAGTACCAAACATGCTGGCAGGTGAAGCAGGCAGCGAACAAAACGGTATTTAACATTCTCCCTGGCATAAATTATGCATGGCAGAATTTTAAACCCTCTTTCAGTTCTCTCGAAAAAATGTATTTACAATGTCTGCTAGTTTTTTGCTGAATGCAAGTAAATTTTAAGTGCCAGAAACATATATGTGTACTTTTGATCAGTCAATTGAGACCCCGGGACTTAACGGGGGTTTTAGGGTTGTCCAATATACCCGCACTGTAACGGTCCGTGATTTTAGGTTACGGTCCGTAATGAAGAGTTCACGGTCCGTAAATTACATGTCATTATGTACACTTAGAATATTTCCCTGCTATGCTCGTAAAGTTCTAAAGGGGTGCAATGTCTTTACGGTCCGTACAGGTCGTACGGTCTGTATATTAACTGCGCGTAGGCCCCCGCGCTGTGGTGGATTTAACAAAATGTTTGTAAACTGGGGCCGTGGAGCGGCGCTTTAACGGCAGCACGTGCGATTACAGGGGTCAACAACCGAGGTGATTCCTCAGTTTTACATTGCGCAGCACCGTAAGGTGTTTAGTCTATAATTCATTGCCTTTACAATTAATTACTACCAAAAATGTTCACTTACCCTTTCACTCATGACCTGAATCTTACCACCTCTAGAAGACGCACGCTAGAACTCTGATCCAAGATGTGCATCTTTGCCAAGAAACATATATCAAATTGTTCCTTTAAAACGATGCAATGTACTATTGAGACTTTTTAATATTAACTCAATGTGTTTGGCCACTGATTCCCCGAAACGTAGCGGCATTCAGAAAAAAAAAATAACGCACTTAATTGGAACCATTGCACTGATTTTTGACTCACTTAGACGAGTTATGACCCTTAAACGAGCACCGTACCATATGTTTTTTATTGCACATTTCGAATAACTGCATTATTAAGAAAGACTACAAAACATTTGAACAAAATCTAACGTCAAGTGTTACTTCTAGCGAATCACCTTACTAGGGAGGACTGAGGGAGGGAACATGAGTAAAGTGATAGGGGGTGGGTGGGGAAAATGCAAAAGAAAATTCATGCAAAGAAGGGTGACTGAGAAAAGAAATCGTGCAAAGAAGAAAAGAAGAAAAAAAATTCTTGCAGAGTGAATTGCACCGCCGGGCTTACAGACTATAAGCGTCTGAACAACAACTTGGCAGCCACTTTATCAGTGCAGTTTTAATTTCTTGGTCCTCGTGGAATCCCAATTTACCTGGTTTCTTCTAACATTAGGAAAACGGAAATCTAACCTTTCAAGGCTGATACATATTGTGTGCAGCAACTTCATCATGGGCGCTGGTAGCCAAACATCCTTGCAGAAAAACCCTTACTGATAACCATGCGTTTAGTAAAGGCTGCTTCAATCTGTTTTAGGTTTTGGACAAAGTCCAATCGATACATTAAAGTTATCGGCTGAAAATCGTAGAAAACGCACCAAAAATACTTCAAGTTTGCAAAATTTTCTGAAGGAGGATGCCCCAGACCCCCCCCCCCCCCCCCCCCAGTCGAATAGACCCTTTGGCGTATAGAGGAGGTTCTTCAATATTAATTCATTGATATCGGTTTCTTTTTGAAGTAATTTGATACGTTTATGCGAATTGAATCGTTATTAGAATATAGGTTCTTCAGAAAGTTAAAGTTTCACAGAAAAGTTAAGGTTAGAATATTTAAAGTAAGAATATTTTTGACGGAGATACATATTTTACGGAAAGTTGCCTGTCCAATAGGTCTTATGCGCGATTACGTCACATGCTCAAAATTCACCACCAAGCCTCGTTTGTGCGACATTTGCTCAAACTTTCGTTGCCCTCGTGGTGTTTTCACGTGGGTATTCTTTTCATCTTGACTGCTGTGGGAATTGGATCGCGATAAAATTTACAATTTGCATTATCAAAGCGAGGCTTGGTGGTGATTTTTGCCAGGCTGATGTCATCACGCATAAGGACAACTGCTGTAGGTGAGTAGGAGTCCATTACTCCTGAGGTAAATGAATATGTTAGAGTTGTACGGATTGAATCATCTTTGACAAAGAGTATTTTGAATAAGAACAGTTACAAGCAATTTAGTCCTATGGATTTGAGATTTCTTCTAAATAAAACCAGTATTTCAAATCACCTGTAATATTCACGAGCCCTTTAAGATATCGACTATCCAGGGTCTTATCAGATATAAGAAGAATGAATACGCAGAACAAATCCAAGGTTAGACTTGCACCCGAGTCACTGAGGCATGGCGTCATTACTGTAGTATCATATGTTCGGAACCTACTGTGTTTTATAATTAATTTAAAAACACCCATGCATTTATGTTATAGCAAAATCGATATTATTTTTACCGATTGTGATTGTATTTAACATAAATGTAATGTATAGTATGCTTAAGTTAGTACTGTTGGTTATGTAATAGTTTTAAGTAATGAGTTATACGGCTTATATTAGCGCATTGTGGTCGTAAGTAATGTTTTAGTATTTATAGTTGTCGTAGTATTGTAAGTAGTGTAAGTGCTCTAATAATCATAAAAAAGATATTATTCTTACCTAGTCTTAGCGATTTTGAATTCGTTAACCCCAACCCAATGTCGACTTGTACATGAACTTGCATTTATTAAAAGGCCACTTTTCGCAGCAAATGAGGGGCCATACGGGGCATTTAACAGACTTATTGGACCCGGGGCGGAAAAATAAGCCATCTTTTAACACTGGGTAAATGTTAAATTCCCTGCTATATCCCGAAGCTCGGAGGGCAGGGGTTTCAATTGAATGACGCATTATTCCGCGACCCGGAGTGGTGGGGTGGGGTGGTACTTCCGTAAATTTCGGATAGCTGTGTGCCGCGAACCTTGTTTGAGGAAGATGCAAATAAAAATCGGAAGCCAATTAAGGCCCACACCCTAAAAAAGACAATATTCAAGAAATAACCAAAAATTAAAAGAATACAATGAATGTTTCAACTTTATTTCCTTCTGTAATCCGGAATTTTCTTCATTCTCAGTGGCCACTTTTTAAGCATTGCAGAAATTTCATTCACCTCTTTTTGCGCTGAATGTCCTGAAAGGCAAGAAGAAAGAAGTATTCATTGGTTTCTATTCCACGAAATCAACTGAAGGTGAGACACTGTATAAACCGGTGAAATCTCAGTGCTATCACCTCAAGAACGTTGTTGGTAAAGCATTCGATGGCACAGCTAATATGAACGGTCTAGATACACAAGAATGCAGGAGCCTTGCTCCCCGCTTTGTCTTTACGTCCATTGTAATGAACAAGTGCTCAACCACGCCTTTCAGGATACTCTGACAAAAATTAAACCATTGCGTTATGTTCGGAGCACTACGTTATGTATACGTAATTGGCCACTCCCTATTGGGGCTTTTCAGGACAAATGTAAACAAACAATAAAAAATAAATATTCAAACTAGTATACCAAAATGGTAATAATGCTGCCGAAGGGTAGAACAACTTTAAGTATGCTAACAGTTACCCTATGAACTGAACTGTGAAGAATTCATTTGCACAAGATATTTGAATCGTTATGATAGGAAATCAATTGAAACTGTATTGACCGTTATTGGGTTGGGTGCTTTGTGGGAGTGAATAGATATTGCGTGCAAGTGCCCTTTTCTTCACCAGAATTTGAACTTAATACACGTTTTGCAAGCAGAAATTTGACCCTGAAATAAAGGAAAGGCAATTTTTTACATAAGTCAAGTTAATTGTTGCGGAGTGAGAGTAGCGAGCGAGCAGCAACATAATCAGGATTTTAAAAATTAAAAGAATATGAAAAGGGAGTACGAATTCTCGAATTCATGACTTTTGACCAAAATGCATTGCATTCCCGGGGGGGGGGGGGGTACTCCCTAAAATGGCCTATACAGGGAGGCTCCGCCTGAAAGGGGTACCTGTTTTCAGGCTTCAGGTATATAAAAGGGTAGGGATTTCACAAGTTGAGGTATATAAAAGGGTAGGGAAATCGGTCATTTAGGCATTTAAAAGAGCCTTTAATTATAATATTTCGAATAGACGCCCCTTACCGCTGCATCAGTTTATTTATTAAGCACTACATGAAATTGAGAACAAGACTTCCTAAAGAAGGTATGTGAAAGGGTACCTTTTTTCATAAAAGGTATATAAAAGGGGTAACTTTTCTGCCAAAATGGTATACAGAAGGGTAAGGGGTGGGACCTCGGGGCGGAGCCTCCCCGTGTTAAACTTTGTTAAGGTGGCCGAACACAGTTTTCGCGCGTGCTTTTGCTGATGCAATTCAGCACGTGCACAAGGATTTCAAAACAACAAACATGCGTCAATAGAGCGATCATTTTATTTACTCAACACCCGCGCTATCTGTGTTATTTTTCTCTATAATTGAACGCAGTGTATTGATGGCTTTAGTCTTTTATTACAAAGATATGTTGGAAAAGGTAACGATGCAAAGAACCCAGCAATTTTCAGCTTTTGTTTGTTACCGAAGGAACCCAGTTAAATGCAACGCATGCGTAGTAAGTCGAAAAAATTGCGATTGAGTGAAAAATTGACTTTCGGAGATACGCCTATTTCTCGAGAACCACTCATTAGAATTTCACGAAATTTAGAGCGAAAATACTTTAGGAAATAAGTAACTGGAGGATTCAAAAAAATTAAAATTTAACAACGGAAATTCAAGATATGCCAGTGAACCTTCAACGAGGGATAATTAAAGATCTGTTTGTTAAATTATTATTAAAAATAGAGCTAAAATGTGAGTATGGTTACAAGCTTGTTGCATGCAAATTATAAAGAAAATCTAATGACTAGATTTTCTGCAAATAAACAAAACCGATTTTAAACGCTTGGTTATAATTAATCATGTTGCCATGGCAACGGCACATACGACAGTTTAATTATCAAAAAGTTGAAGTTTGTGTTGTTAACTTGCTTGCTGCCATTTTTGGCGACGAAAGGATCAAGGGTTTTAGAAGCAAAGGTAAATGAAACAGAGGTATCAAAAACTGTGTTCAGCCACCTTAAGTAGCCCCCCGGGATTGCATTTAACCAGGAAGCATTGTGCCACGGACAACACAAGGATGTCGCGTGGATTCCGATGAGAATTTTTGCTCTGATTTACTTGTAAAACGATGTGCAGGAGATGTTATTGACTTTCACAATAGCCTGTTCCAGGCTCTCGGTCAGTGAGGACGATCGTAAAAGGGAGCGGGCGACAAGCGGGATCAGCGGCGAGCGGGATCCAGACCCCGCTCGATGCTCGTCCCGCGCTTCTTTTCGATCCGTCCCCACTGACCGAGAGCCTGGAACAGGCTACTTTCACAACTATGTCATTTCTTAGCAGTCTCGCCTCCGTGGTCGAATTCTTAAATAAGATGAAGAGAAATCATCGTTACTAAAACTTGTAGAATAATTAAAACAAACGGAAAGTGTAGAACACTTATTTTATATATGCTACGACCTACTCGTTTTCATCCGAACATGAATTTAAACTTAAGTTTTAGCATTTTCACATATCCGTCGATACCGGACGCGTCTTCGACAATGTCAACACTCCAGAGACATTTAATGCGTACCGTACAGAATTTATAAGTGAGTTTTCTGCTGCTACAATTGTCACATCTTTCAATTTCCACATCTTTCGATTTCCATCCTTTTGATTTTCTGGTAAAGGGGAGGTAGATGTGAATTGTATGTGTATGTGCTTTTATTGTCTCGATCCCTTGTCACGGTATCCGGTCATCTCGCCACCAGGAAGTTTCGCCACCAACCAACTCGCCACCAAGAAACCATCTCACCACCAACCAACACGCCACCAAGAAACCATCTCGCCACCAACCAACTCGCCGCCAAGTAAAAGTAGTCGAGGTGAACATGGTGAATTAGCTGTTCGAACGAGAGTAAAGTAGTCGAGATGAAAAAGCTGTTCAGGCGAAGTTCGTTTGCTTGTCTGTATGCAAATTACATGTTGTAGGTGACGTGATTTGATAAATGTTCCGTTGTCTTGGGCGAGCGACATTAAATGCGCGTATGTTCTTTTTTTGTAGCATGGTTTTCAAAACAACACAAGTCGCGCTCTTGGTTTTTTTGACTTTCTTGTTGTGATTGTGGAGTAGTCTTTGCATTGCCTTCGTAGCTGATTTTTTATTTAACAAATGGTAAACGCCATAGCGTGTACTGTTGAGTTTTATAAAATAACTAAGATAGTACGCACGCTCTGATTGGCCGAGAGGCGTGTTTGCATGAGAGTATGTAAACATGGTTGTCACGTCACGCTTTCTGTGTTTCCCCGGCACAATTTAAACCATTTCAAAGCGGATAGTTCAACTCTCAAGTACAAATATTAAGGAATTTAAATGAAGAAAATTTTTCCAAGTTTTGATTTGGGGATTGACCATCTCTTTCCCTCAGACCCGTGGAAAGAAAGCAAAAGAAAGAAGAACAACAGCCCTTTGCATGCCTCGATGTTAGTGAGCTAGACGACCTTGCCGAGGGAGCTCAAGCGAAGACAGCAAAATATTATGCAACAAAATACACAGTAAACGTTTTTCAGAATAATTTTTGCATTTAATTACTACAGTAAAATTCTCAAAATCACATTCTGTTTTTTTGAAAAAGATGTGCAATAAAATTAAACGCCAACTAAGCTTATATGCTATAGTCTGCGAAGCGAAATCGGTTCAAATCAAATTTACACGGCCGATCGGTTGCCGTGTTTTGGCTGTCAAATGTTCAAGAAATGACCACTAAAACTTGGAAGAATGTACCAGACAGCTCACCAGACTGATGGATTTAATGCCCTTCGACTTAACTGCATTAACTCAAACTTGCCTGCTTGTGCTATGATTCCAAACCAGCAAAACTTCACAAGGCACGATGAGCGATTCAGCTTCTCAACCATCTTCTCGGGCTGCCAAATCGGGCAAGTTTGCGTCACTTTCAAGAGCGATCAAGTACAGTGGTTTCATCTTGAAGTTCTTTCCTTACAGAGTCGTAAATCTTTTAAACATTTCTTCTGTTTTCACCGAACTTTAGGCATTTCTCCCAAAGATTTAGAATGATTCAAAGCTGATATCGCCACAGGCGGCCTAGCCTCCCACGCAGACGTTCTTAGGCTTGTCACGCGTTCCTCCCCACGAACGTCTGCTCAACGTACAGGCCACTTCCGTTCACTGGCGGTTAGCCTTTGTTTTAAAAGAACCAATCCTGTTCAGTTAATGTTGACATCTCTGTTGTTTGTCAGGCTGTATGCCATGTGCTTATGCATTGTTTAGGCTCATTTATGTTGCACGATATTTGCTTTCGAGGGGCAAAGTATGGAAAATAAGAATTTTTCCGTGAAATGTTGCTTACCTGCATTTAATATTGTGGCGCTGGGCCCGGTTGTTTCACTAGAACTATTTGTAAGTAGAGCGTATGTTGCTTCTTATCATGCAAATCGTATTTACCTACGTCCGGTTTTTTCTTCGGAGACGCCGTGCTTTACTTCGAGAAAGCTACACCTTTCTGTAGTGAGGTTTTTATGTTTCTTCCATCAATTTGGTTGAGCTTGTGTTTCTCGAGTTCGATGAAAAGGTTTATTGCTCCTTTTGTCCCTTCTGGCACCACATAATTAAAATGTAGTTGTTTACGTGCGAATCAGTTCACTGTTTTGCGTGTTGGATATCCCATTGTTTGACTTAGCTCTGGCAAGACCGTACCGGTCCTCAATGTGGATCTTATCAGTTGCCGGTACTTCTAAAATAATATGTACGTCTGCAGT